>NW_019775584.1:287200-307897 GCF_001039355.2 Lingula anatina
TTTTTTTTTTTTTTTTTTTTTTTTTTTTTTTTGTTATCATGACTATAGATTTTTTTCTGTGGCATGTGGAGGTGCACAATACCTTATATAGAAAATGGGCAGGAAGAACTGCTTAATAGCCCTTGATATCAATGGCACATCTATGGAAATAGGCTCTAAATTGTATTTTGGGCTGTGAGCTAAAAGGTAATGGAATGTTCTCACCTGTAGCCCCTTAAACTAGTGTCAGGGCACCTGCCCCTCCTGTGATACCCCCTTCTGCTTAACACACAAAACTCTCTGCTTAACACACACATACTAGTAGGGTCTTACTGATTATTTACCAAAGTGTTGAATGTGTTAGATCAACTTGATGCACCCACAATGTCACAGAGAAAATTTTCTGTAGTGGATTGATTGACAGAAAGTGGGGTTTTGTGTCCTCTACCTTTGCATAGACATTTTTTAATGATTTAAATGAAGTAGGATGACAAAAAGAATCTTACAGTTTAAAGATCTTGTACATATATAAGAAAATTAATATGTCCTAGGCACAAAAGATTAGTAGGGACCAAGAAAGTCAAAAAGAAGGTAATTAAGTAGTTACTTAAAAAGAGGCAACTTTATAGAAATGCTGGGAGGGGGGAGGGATACCTACTGTTATTTCTTTTAATTTTTATTTAATTTTTATTTATTTTTTTTTTTGGGGGGGGGTGGAGTTAAATCATGAAGATGACAGTTGTTTTTAAATTGAGTGCATGTTGGTATCATTTGTAGAACTGACTGTAATTTACACTTATGTGGTTTGTGTTGTTTATTTCTCTTTAATTACATAGGAAGATGATTGCACTATCGAATTCCTCCCATTTGGATTTCTTCTGTATCAGTCTCATATAACATTCTTTTTGCCAGTGTCACTTTAAGTCCATTCAAACATTTTATAAATCACTGTTAGGAATGGGCATTTTAATTTTTTAACAATGGAAAGGTTTTTCACTTACTTGGGACAAGATATTTGTATGAATTTTCCTCCACTTTGTTTAGATAAAATTTGTTTTTGTTTTTTGCTGTTGCATTTGTTATAACTTGCTCTATTTCTTAATAATGTCTCATGGTTGTACACTTGTGATATCAAAGATTGATAGCAGTTTGGTTGATAAGAACTGTTTTTTAATCGTTCTTTATTATATAATTATAAGACTGTACATTACAATGAATAAATGTAACTTTCCCTTGTTAGTTCAAGTGTGATAGCATGCATTTAATTTTTTTTTTTTTTTTTTTTTTGAAGTCCTGGGTGCTGTTTTACTCATGATCTAATTGTATTGAAAAAGTAACATGAAAGAGAAAAAAATGAAAACAATAACACACATTTCCTCATGATATCCTTTGGCTATAAATAACTTTTATATTTTCAAATTAATACTTGCACAAAATTATAGTTGATGTTTAGATCATGACAAGTCACACTACATAATTAGTAGCCTCACTTTCAACAGTAACATACTACTGGATGTGAAAACCAATTTATTCTTCATTCTGAATATTTTTTACATAATATCACTTAATGCATGGATTTTAAATAATTTTTCAGTAGAAGACTAAAAAATCTCTGAAGATGGCTAGTTGTACAACTGATAAACCTGTTTGGCTCCCTTAAATCTCAATATCATAAAAGAAAGTATAATATTTTTTTTTACTATTTGTTCTTTGCTTTTCTAATTTCCCCAAGCAGTGTAACCAATGCTGAAAATGCTGAAAATAAAGTGTTTACACTTTTCAAGCTGTTTTGATCTTTAAAACTACCTAAATTAGTATATTTTGACCATTTCAAAAACTGGAAACGAGATTGTCAGACGCAAAATCTTCCTTGAAGAGCATTGTTTACAGTGTTTCTTTTGATGCGTCGCTTGAATTCTGTTTTGAGCCTGCATGAAAAGAAGTACCCACTTGTATACAAGATTTGACCAACACAGCTAATGAACTTCAAAATTATGTGAATAAAAAGAGATAGACCAGGAAGACCAGTTTCACAAAAGGTCTTTAATTTTAGGTCGAATTTTTATTAGTCCTTTAAAAAGGCATTTCTTTGTTATCATATTTAAGACTCTACCGATACATGTTACAGGAATTTTTTTTTTTAAACCATTTCCTGGACTGAAAATATCCTTAATTATGTGAAACATCCTCACAAAAGTCAGCGCTGACAAGGACGCTAATAAGAACAATAATGAAATACCTGCTTTCCATAACATGAAAGGAAATGATATATATTTGTTGGCTTAAATAATGTATTGCTAGGATAATTTGAGGTATATATGACTGTAAATTAATCCAGTATTTACTACTTATTAACAAATCTTACTGGTATCTCTACATAAATGAAATAAAAATGGCACACTGACGACAAAAAAATGGTTATACATAAATATAAGGATATAAAATGGCACACTCACTATGAGATTGTCCTAGTACATCGTGACACAATTCCTACCTGCAGAAACCTGAACAACTACAACATTAACAATTTGATTTGGATTAGAAAAACAACATGGAAAATTAGCAAGCAATGGCTTTCTTGCAGTTGTGGAATATCAGAAAAGAGAACCACTTATTTGGAGCAATGATTCAAATGTTCAGAATACCATCACATAGTAATGTCCCATTTTCAAACATCATGTAATATTGTAACACAGACTAAGAACAATGAGTTTAAAATAAAAGAGAATTGACAACAAACAATCATGTAATTAATTAGTTACACTCTAAAAATATAAATGCTCTCCTAAAGACAGTTTACACTGGCCATGCTTTTTCATGTATGAACCTGGTAAAACTGACTTGGCTTTACCAGCAGTGAACAATTTTTTTCCAAATATACCAGTAACATGCTGTGCTCTCAGTCCTTCCAATAGATATATTCTTTCAGGACCTAAGACTAGCATACTTATATATACAGTGAATGGCAAATATATAAATTTAGCTGAAAATTAAAAATGAAAACCAATAATAATAATAAAATTGCTCCCCTCAATTAGTTATTGATTTTGGCTATGAAAGTTTGTTAATTGGCAAAAAATGCTAGGATATATTCCAGCTTAATCAGCTGACATTACTCTAATTACTCCTCTGTTTTTTGGATGAGGGTTCAACAGATTTCTCCTCCAGCAACTTGTTATGTAGGGTCATAAGGCCTTTGAAGTATTTGACCGTTTTCACCTTCAACTCCAACGTGGCATCCTCATCGCAGACAAAGATTGTTTTGGGGTGCATCTGGAAAGCTGACACTGTCCACATGTGACTGACTCCCTCCTCAATTGCTTTGTATAAAGCATAGGACTTGTGAGCACCTGTGATCAGGATCATCACCTGGAGTAAAGTGGAGGTTAGTTATTTAGGCAGTAATGAGGTAAAATATGTTAAGCTGTATAAAGTAAAGATATAAGTACTATGTTGGTATACTTAGAGCACCCTTAATTGCAAGTGGACATTACAGTAAAAGTCAAACGTCCATGTTACAATATTAATTGTGACATAATATTTAGTGATAGAAGTCAATTGGAAAGTGTTTCCTATTTATCTCTCTCTCTTCTCCTTAACACACACACACACACACACACACACACCATTACAAAAATACACACAACACATATACTGGCACAGACATAGTTATCTCCATGCATTTCAGAGACACCACATTACCTCTCTAGCATCCATGACAGTGCCCACTCCCACAGTCAGAGCCTCAGTGGGGACCTGGCTGATGTCTCCGCCAAAGAAACGGGCGTTGGCCTCCACTGTGTCCTGGTTCAGAGTTTTCACACGTGTACGTGAGACCAGACTGGAGCCTGGCTCATTGAAGGCTATGTGGCCGTCTGGTCCAATACCTGTACAGAAAAATTGTTTTATCACTAAAAATAGTCTAAAACCTGTACAATAAAATTATTTATCTCAAATAATGATCTTAAATGAAATGACCATTTATGAAAGTATTCTTTTAACTTATAGTTATAGTTATCTGATAATAAATAAGGCTTTAAATGTTTCTTGAAAATGGGTCTTTTATAATCGCATAATATTTTACATGAGTTTTTAATTTGTAATATAAAATGTCTTAAGATGGCCCCAAATTAAGTGATTTAGTATTTTTTGTACACATTTGTCATTTTTATCATATATTAACTATCATAACTCCCAATCTGATGCACAAGTTAATTAAAGAACAGACAAAGAAAGTCACTACAGCTAAAATGAAACAAACTACTGTGATAAGTGTGAAAATCAGAATGTAAATTTGTGACCCATACACATTTTACCCCCTCCCTCCACATTCCCATACCACATCTCACCCCCAAATCTAACATTGAGATATTAAAGTCTTCTTTTGGTCCTAGAACCTTACCTCCCATGAATAACTCAATCCCCCCTGCCTTTTTAATCTCCTCCTCAAAATGCTCACATTCCGCCACCTTGTCCTCTGCGTTCCCATCTAGAAGGTGGGCGTTCTCAGGAAGAATGTCAATGTGTTTGAAGAAATTGTGCCACATAAAGGAATGGTAGCTCTCTGGATGATTTCTGGGCAGAGCTGTAATTTACCAAAAGAAACACTTCAGCATCAAGTTGTTCAAGCTTGTGACATCATTTAGATAGTCTTAAAATATGAAATTTATTGATTTAAAAATAACAACTCTCCTATATATATATAGAGAGAGATAATACTACATTTTCAATTTTATCTTTCTTGGAAAATCATAAGAAATGTTAATGTATGTTTAAACAATACAACAAAAGTATACCTTAATATTATCATAATCCATGTGTAGTGTATTTGGGTATAATAATCATCTGTAAACTATACAATCTATCTTACCTACATACTCATCCATGTTAAAAGTTTTGACATATTTGAAAGAAAGTTCTCCTTTCTTGTAAAATTCTATTAGCTTTTTATATGTTCCCAGAGGAGTGCTACCTGAAATTTACAAAAGATATAATGTACTCTCTCTCTCTCTCCCTCTCTCTCTCTTTCTCACTTTAAAAACTGAATCAATAAGCAATAAATTTCTAACAAAATATTCTGAACCACTTGCAGTTTATATTTTAATAATTTTAATGCTACTGTGCAGACTTAAAATATTGTGTGATAATTTTTGAAATGTTTCATTTCTTCAGTCTGATATTTTACATTTTACTGTTAATGTATCTAGACAACTTCTGAATTCTCATCTCAAGATGTCTAATTACTTTATGGACATTATGATAAGATAACTGAAGCAAGAGATTAACATTATAGACCAATTTCCAGTGGACACACCATATCCTAAGTGAATTCTTCAACTGTTGTACATTTTATCTCCACTTATATAACTGTCAACACACTTAAAGTCTCTTTGGTGCCCTTTAAATTTGAGCTGTGACATTGCAGGCATAGGGGTTTAAACATAAATTGTTCTATTTATAAAATGTTGGATCACATGATCCATGACCTTTGAATTCAGCAAGGCTTGTATAGCTTCCTTTGTTCAGCCATCATTTGTCCCAAATAATTCAGTGCATTTCTCATCCCTTCTAACTATTTTATCTGACTATATTAAAGTTAACAATCAAGAATTGAAAAAGTTTGTGTATTTCTATCACATATAATCAAAACAGACGTAATGTTGAATCGGTTTATTGTGCTAAATTTCTACTTTTCTTACTTATTTAAGCCTCACACTTACTACAAATTAAGGATGCATACAAAATACTGCTTGGCTGTGGATCAAATATGCCTGGCCCACTTGAAAACATGCCATGCAATCCCCTAACAGGCACTCCATAGATTACCCACAGAGTATATGCGGTAAGCATTCAAATGGGTCAGACATACATATTTGATCCACAATCTGTTAGTCTGCAGTTGTGAATGCCGCCTTTGTATGCATTTTTTTTTTTTTTTTTTTGTAAAATGAAGAAGCTTAATGCTACCAATGTACCAAATCTATTCTTAACAATGGACTCTGCATCATGAGCCTGATATGCACGTACTAGCACAGGTGCTAATTTCCAGATAGGCTACCTGAAGAAATGGGACCTCTCTGGCACTAATCTTTACTGTTACCAAATTAAATTCACCCCTTCCTTGTTTATAACCTAATCTTAAAATAGAAACCCACTTCAGAATCGGGAATATCAAATATCATAAGCTTTTATGCTTCTTAAATGGCTTCTTAAAATAGATACCCACTACAGATTCATGATTTTATGTTCGTTTTTTATTTGGAGAAGTATCAGGATTGTTCTTAAGCACTATTTTCATCAAATGAATTTGCACTGGTTATGTCAAGTACTTTTGGAAGAGGCCACCCCAAGCAGTGGCATCACTGTATCTGATAGCATTTTGCTACTTAGTCTAGAAATGAAAACAAATTTTATTTCTTGGGATTCTATGACAAGTTTCATGAATGAGGTACACCTAGTCTTAAACAATCTTTAAACATAAATTACTACAAATTTTTTTTTAGTGAATATTATTAAGTACATAAGAGAGGGCACTGGTATACAAACAGATTTTTTTTTGTTGTTGTTTCCATAAAAGAACATGCATGGACAATCTTAGAACAAACAAAAAATCTTCTAACCACAATATCCATTCAACTTCGCCAAGTTATCATAAAGTAGTATAATATCGATCTGACTTGGGATAAGAAAGCTTCACCAGGGATTCCAGACACCCACAATTATGTTACAGAAACACCCAGAAATGGCAAAAAAAGATTACCTGTTGGAAGTCCAAGTGTAAAATAGTTATCTGGACCTGGCTCAAAGTCCAGTATCCTCCTTTTTATATATCTAGCAGCCCACTCACTGACTTTGTCATAATTGTCTAATATAACCAACCTCATCTGAAAAGTAAGAGTAGATGAAAGTGTCTGGAGTTCAAAGTCCAAATTCATTAATTATTTCTTGATATAATTCATCCATTCATTTACCCTAAACCACCATTCAGTTTGAAATTTTACTACATACACATAAGTATGAATACTTATGTTTTTACTAAGCCTACACGTCAAAGGAAAATGTTAACATTTTAAACATATCTGACAAATGATATATGGATAAAGGTACTAGTAAAGCAACTTAAGTCCTGGTAAATGTAACAAGTCCCATTTTCAAAAATTATTTCACCTACTGTATATTTTCAGATAAACAAGAAGTTAAACTGCCTCGCTAACTTATCTGACAAAGCCTTCGTAACAATAACATCAGATTTTAAGGTAGATGCGGAACAAAGGCTTTTGTTGTAAACAGATATTTGACGCGAGCCGAAGACAAAATGTAATTTATCGCAATCTTTCTCTAGCTTTTCAACCAGTAGTGTTAAATATTTCTGCAAAAAAGTTTAATACTCACAATGAATTTCAAGTTCCTCTGTCTCTGTATAGCACCTTGAAGTCTTAACTGGAGATAAATATGCGAGATGTTAAAAGTCAACTGACTCAGCGACGATCAGCTGTCTGCTACGACCTTGACCCTGACTGTGAGTTAGTTTTGCAGATTTAACGACAGTTCAAAATTACCAACTTAATCCCATGGGCAACAACAGAAAAGGCTGTATTAACCGTAATGACGTATCCTTTTAGACGATACAGTATACATAGTATGTACCTCTTTCTTTTGTAAAGCTAGCATTTATCTAGGCTTTTGCAACATTATAAAGTACCCAATATCCACGAGTACCCACTGACTTAAAAAGTATGAAATGTCGCATGTTATGCGAACCAGCCGACTACTGTCCGCTTTTTCGCCGACGCAGCGATTCTTTAGGACGTTTTCTGTGTCAGAAAGGATAATCACGCCAAGAAGGAATGTACCAACAAATTTACTCAGACTAACACGACTTGAGGTCGCCCGGAGATGCACGAATTCTATTCGTAATCTAAACCTGCGAACCGATCATTCTGGAAAGACTGAAAATGAAATGCGTTCCATATGTGCGCGCTTGGCGATAGCGGGATGGCTGACTTTCTGTCTATCGGGTGACAAGGATGGTAATTCATATGCATTCACATCGTTAACAGTTGTTAGTAAATGAACGTCAAATGAAGATATAATACTCGCGCAACCATACAATTATCTTCTTAAATGACAGAGTATTTGCAATTTATTGCATCATCTTGCAATAAAACTGTCTCCCCCTCTACACACAATTTTTTTCATTAGGAAAGATAGAAATTTTCTTGGTACCTTCATTGTTTTAACCATTAACTTTCGAGTGCTACAAGTATACAGTCCTCTTTCTCACTTGTGCCTCAGTGTTTGAAGAAGTTATCATTTTAGGGACTCTAGATGACATGTTGTTATTATTAAATACCAATTTTTATATTACAGCAGAAGAAAGGCTATTTAGGGCTGCAAAAATTGGAAATGTGTCCGAATTAAATAGGTACGGTCTTATGTCTATTTTTCATTTAATTAACCTTTACACCCCTATTCAGTGCTTGTTATCTAGCAGTTATTTAATCAGCTAATTGACTAAGTATTTGAAACGTATTTAAATGGGCCTTCACCTGTAATACTTAATTCTTCAGCCTTGTGGATATGAAGATAGATGTGAACACTAAGCACATACTGGGGTGGACTCCACTGATGGTGGCTGCAATGAACAGGAAATCAGAGTGAGTAATGCTCTGTTTTGTATTATTTATAACTGATTCATTATTTAAAATTAAAAGAATAAGAAAAAAAACATTGATGCCTGAATAAGCTCTCACTTTTTGAAAAAGCTCAATTAAAGCATTGCCTTGTTTTTTATTAGATTGCTGGATTTATCAAAACAAATGCTGTTTAAAGAAGTTTCATTTGAAATCTTTTACAGCTGTGTTAAGTTGCTCCTGGATGCTGGTGCAGACCCCAATATTGGTGATGAATACAGCAATGTGTACCAGACTGCCAATGAAAAGAAAATAAATTCTTTAGAAGGTATTTACTCTTATGTGCTTCCCAGCTGAACAGTTCATGTCTTTTCTTTTTCTTAAGTTTTATTTATTTATTTATTTATTTATTTATTTATTTATTTATGCTCTATTTCTTGCAAACTGCCATGTATTTTATGTTACAGTTCTGTCGAGATAGGATATTTACTTAAATGCAGCAATGAATATTATAAATAAATGAACATTTTGATGCAGTGGTATGACCAATATTATTTACCTTTTTTATCCAAATAGTTTTAACCAAAAGAGAAGATGAGTTCAGTAACAGGTTGAATAACAAGGCCTCATTCCGTGGTTGTACCAGCCTCCACTATGCAGTTCTGGCTGATGATGAAAGGACTGTTGAACTACTGCTGCAGGCTGGTAAGCTCATCTAGCTTTTGTCTGGTTGAGTGAAGTGCAGTTGTTTCCGTTGAATAGTTTCCCTCTTTAACCTTAACCAGTGTAAAGCATGTGTCTCTCTATATCTTTATTCATGTTTTTTTTTTTTACCTCCAAAACATCTTGGTATTCAACAATAGGTCTAATGTATGCTTGTACTATAAGAAATGTCAAGTGCTTTATTGATAGTATACTTTGAGGTAAAAATCTATATCATGTGTGCTGCAAGATTTGATTGTACTAAAATTGTGATGGGAATATTGTTGCTTTTAGACCTGATATGGCATACACATATTATATGGCATACAAAATAATTATTATAGTAAAATCCTGCAATGTTTTCTAGGTGCTGACCCAACCGTAGAAAATCAGATGGGACACAGACCTATTGAATATGCTAGAAATACCAGAATACAGTCTTTACTTAGGGATGGAGAAAAGCAGGTGGGCAACTGTTGACTTTAAGGTTTAAAATAGATAATAACAGATATGACATTGAGAGTAACATAAATAAAGTTCTCTGATATGTATGGACAAATAGTACAGTATATACCATGACAGTGAAATGAATACATTGTCAGGGTGTCGAAAGTGTAAAAATTTGTAAGGAATATTTTCATTTTTCACTAAATCATTATTTTTCATCAATATTTTATTCTTTTAATTTTCATTTGTCCTAGTATGCAGTAATAGTAAAAAAGAAAGAGTTGGAGCAGAGAAAACGCTACCCTCTTGAACAAAGGCTGAGAGAACATTTAGTTGGACAAGAGGGTGCCATTACTGCTGTTTCTGCAGGTAAAATCAGGAGTAATACATTTTTATGAAAAAAAAAAACAGAATATTGTTGATAATACAAGGTGTATGAATATCCTTCATACATGGTTTAAAATAAAAAGAATTTTAAACATCTTAACTTTAAGTTTGGAGTAAGTGCCGGATGTGACAGCTAAAAAATTTTGATAATGTCCACTATTTTAGGTCTTGTTGACTTATTATCAGCTGCTATATAAATAAGCAATTTTATATGAATTTTTTGCATGGTTTTAGCTATAAGAAGGAAGGAGAATGGTTGGTATGATGAGGAGCATCCTTTGGTTTTGTTATTCCTAGGATCATCAGGAATAGGTAAACATCTAAATATACTTGTGTCCATTTGTATGAAAATTCACCTGACAGTAAAATTTAGTTTCCAAGCTCTTGCTAGACCTGGAACTTTTCAATAGAAATGTTTTGTTGCAACTGTGAAACTGTACTGGTAGATGTTGTGAAATTTTAACCTCTGATTCATATTAGAAATGAAACTCTTGTTTCTCTTGAGTTTTAATTGTATATCTTGCTGTCATCTCTATGCTCTTTGTCTACATTGACTTATTATATGTTGTATATTTTAGGCAAGACAGAGCTGGCCAAACAGGTGGCACGCTATCTTCACAAGGATTACAGAAAGGTTTGCTTTACACAAGATTTGTACTGTACAGCATATCTTCCTGTGTGTGTGAAATATAAGAGTATTAAAGATGCAAACATTTGTTGGCGTGTTTTACCAAATATATATATACACTCATATTTGTAGTTTTCTATTAACCTTTGTCTTCCTACTCCTGGATGTTCCATAAATGTTTATAACAAATATAGAGGAATTTTGCCAAAAAAGATCATACAAATCAAACCAGCTTATGGATATAAATTTATATTACAGGGTTTTATCAGGTTAGACATGTCTGAGTATCAACAAAAGCATGAGGTAGGTGATAAGTTTTGTCAACATGTAATTAGTGACTTTTTGAAAAATGATATTATGAAAGAAGTTCAGCTTACTGTGTCCCTTCTGAAATGTGAATTCATACATCTGGCATTGCATTTTCATTTTCAGTTAAACTGTATACTGTTTCCAATGGGTAACAGAGAGGGGGGGGGGAGGTTAGAGTTATTCTTAATGATTCTTTTAAAATGAGGAAAGGGGGAGAAGTGTTATTATGGTATAAGTTGCTCTAAGAATCGTTTCCCCAATGAAACGTATCACATACAGAATCGGCTTTTTTTGCTTGTCTTTAGGTTGCCAAATTCATTGGCTCTCCTCCAGGATATATAGGCCATGATGAAGGGGGACAGTTGACCAAGAAGCTAAAGGAATGTCCTAATGCTGTGGTGTTGTTTGATGAAGTGGACAAGGCTCATCCAGATATACTGACCATTATGTTACAGCTCTTTGACGAGGTAACAGGAAGATACAAGTCAGCAGTCAAAAACTATGTTTTGATTCACTAACTGAAGTAAATTGTATTTCATGTTTTTGTTGATTTTTTATTCCATTGTGTTTGTTTGTTTGTTAACTTATTTATTTATTACTTTTTCTTATATTCATATATATTATTTCCCAGTAACTTGAGATAATTTATAAACAAAAGCTTGCAAAAGGTGACAAAATGTGTCTTTCTTTTAAGTATTTGTTGAATATCAAGCTAAATTTGATTAATTTAATTTGTATAATTAAAGTTGGAGAATCCATAATGTTTATGTATACCTCTGCATAAGGGCCGACTGACAGATGGGAAAGGCAAGACAGTGGAATGTAAAGATGCCATCTTCATCATGACATCCAACTTGGCCAGTGATGAGATAGGGGAGCACGGCCAGGAGCTGAGGGAGAAGGCCAGGGAATACACCAAGAAAAGAGATGCAGGGAAGATAGGTACTAAATGCATTAACTTCAATGGACATATACTGTGAGAGAGAGAGAGAGAGAATGTGTGCTGAGAGTAAAGTATAAATCTTGGACCCATTTTGTTTAATGGTCCTAAGTATGAACATTCAAGTTAGATCAAAATTTATGAACATATTCAGTCATCTTGACAAAGTATGCATTACAGTGTTTTAATCTGTTACAGCAGTGATGGGGGAAATCAAGATGCCACCTTTATGCATATGCATTGACTTTGTAGGTCCTGTTGACTCAGATAATATTACATGTTAGATTACACAGAGGGTTAATAATTGATCTCAGTGAAGGGTAAATTTCAATTTGATCATCATAAAACTATAGCATTTCCAATATTTTGCAATTTTCAGATGAATTAAATGAAGGCCAAATAACAATCTCCAAAGAATTCAAAGAGAGAGTTGTACAACCAATACTAAAGGTATTTATTCCTGTTGCTTAAATGTTTAATTTGTTTATTAAATATCAAAGAAGTTTTGCAGTTGATTCACTAAATGCAAAATTAGAAATTATTTTTTCAGCAATTTGAAATATTTGTGTGCACTTTTATGAAGTCGTGCTTTAATAGACGCATTTTTGCTTTTTTTCCTTCTGATAAGCATATCATTTGGAACAATTTTTATGTAACTTTCCAGAGACATTTTGGTCGGGATGAGTTCCTTGGCCGAATCAATGAGATGGTGTATTTCCTTCCTTTTTCAAGACAAGAGCTGAGTAAACTGGTGGTCTGGGAGCTGGAGTACTGGGCAGCTAAAGTATCTGTCTTTTTAAGGCTTTAAAAGTTTTATTAAATCCATTTATCATATTTTGCATTTATTTTGCATTTATTTTATTTTATTTTTTAAAATGTAGGTTTCATGATTCAAATTTACAGCAGAACAAATTGTTTAAAGTCACTTGTGGATTTACTTTATTCAGAATTTTAAATAATACTAATATTTAAAATTATTAAAGTTTCTTTGAAGTAAAGAAAACGAAGAAAATGTAACATTAGTTAAATAGATCAATCTTAAAAGTCTCTTGAATAACATTGACATGATAATGAAATAATTGAAACCTAACAGAGTGGCATCAACTTAATGTTGCTGTTCTTTTCTGTTTTGTGGCATCACAATTCTAACAGAATTTCTGTTTGACCACAGGCAAAGAAGAACCATGATATAGAACTGAGCTGGGACAGACAGGTAGTGGATGTCCTGGCAGATGGTTATGATGTCCACTATGGGGCAAGGTCTATTAAACATGAGGTACAGTTGTGATCATTTTCACGGATTACAGTTACTAAATACACTCTAGAACTATTATCATTACTTCTGTTGTCACTGCTGGCTAATGTTGATGATATGCACTTCCTGCAAATGCATAAACTCTATTATCAACACATACATATCTAATATATTTATTTATTATACACTTAATTAGAATTTTATTTGATGAAAATATGAAAAAATTATATAATAAAGACAAAAGAGGATATTATTAAAAAAATCTTTACACTAAGTATTCTTGAAGTTAACTACATAAGAGACAAGAGAAAATTTTGTTTATGCAATAGATGTATTAAAATATACAACATGGGGAATCCATTACCCTGTAAACATTTATACGGATATATATATATTTCTCTTTGTGTTGTGCTTTATCAAACAATGGCAGCATATGTTATAAACACACTTTATAAATACTCCCATTATCTTCTTCAGGTTGAGAAGAGAGTTGTGTCGCAGTTAGCTTTAGCACATGAGCGGGAATTGTTCCACAAAGGCGCTGCTTTAAAACTTGTAGTAAACAATCCAAAGGACCAACTGGCTGAAAATACTGAGTCAGAAAATACTAAACCTAGCATCAAACTTCAAATAAGAAGGGACAAAAAGAACTATGTAGATATACCACTTGAAAATCTAGGAAGCCAGTTCACATAGGGGTGAAATTCACATGTGTTTACACTGGGGAAATGTGACGCTGTCCTGTTGCAAGCTTAGTGCGCAACTCTTTGTGGAAAGCTGTTAATACTGCATCGAAATACAAGTCAGAGGGCAAAACATTTGAATCAGCTACCACAGCTTTAACTTTCCTGCCTGTAAAATTATGTAGATACTGGGCTGTATAAAATACCAATAGCAACATTTGCCATGTGTGAACACAAAGTTGATGTGTGTATTTATTTGAGTAACACAGTGGATGACAAGGGTTACCCTGAAGTTCATCTTATCACGGTATCAGTAGCCACAAGAATATGCTGGTGTAGAGGAGTCTAATCACAAGAACACCAATCCTGAGAATTTGGGAATTCTGATTATATGACTTGCCAAACACAAATTTCTATCCTAGGAGCAAGAGTATATGAACAATTGTGTTTCTCCTCTTTCTTACTTTGAGGTTTTCTGGAAAAAAAATTGTGAAGCACCCTGGGTTTCACTGGATTGGAAATGGCAGGCGCTTGCTGGAGGCTGAAAACGAAATGAGTTTTCAGTAAACTGTGAAACTACGGGTGTTCACAGTTGTATCCATGTCCAGTTCCCTTTGTTGGGGTGCATTTGCCCCATGTTATAGAAGTCATTTATTTAAAAAAGAGAAAGTTTAGATTTCAGCCTACACAAGCAAATAGATGTTACTAGATTACTGTATAATATAATGTAAATGTAATATAATATAATATAAATTCTACCGTGCGCAGTGTGTTTTGAGTGGGCCTTTTTCATTGATCATCATCATGATAAATAAATGTCGATATGGTGTATTTTAGAACATTTTTCTGAATCGTATTTTTCATTTGCCCTGTTATCAGCATGTTGACGTGCCTGTGACTACGGGAGCTGTTCTTTATTTAAGTGCGTTTTAGGCGGTGGACTTGATACTATCGAGAACTATCAAATGTTTCTAAACCCCGTGAACGTGTGTAATGGAGACAAAATTTCAGAGTTATTTTTGTACTCTGTGTGCTTTCGGCTCGAGAGTTCAACTCCACTGCAGTTACTATAAGAGCTTGTGATCGTTCACTCTTGTGAAGACTGTTCCGTTTAGTTTTGCGATTTCTTGCAGATACTGTTTTTCCAGTATTTCCTGAAGCGCATTTCGGACTTGCCACCTCATCTGTATCGGCCTTTACCACAGTACGTGCTCAAGCTATGTTAATAATATCCTTTGATTGAAATGAAAATAAGATTAACATGGTTTTGTATTCGCTGATGGCTGGATACTTCTACTCCCGCAAATCCTTCTGCTGTAAAGCTCGTCTAGTGTTATGCCCAGTTCTTAAACGTGGTTCAAGGGGCGACCCTGGGACTTGCTGCATCACTTGTTTTTTTCCGCAGCATTTTCTTCGAATCCACCGCCTTATTATCCTGGAGTGCTTGTACAATGTTGGAATATCGCTGAGAAATATTCCACCGACTATGGAAGATATAACCAAGATCGCGAATGTCCCGCAGGGTATCAGGACTCTCAGCGGGGCCTCCAGGGGGACTTTACGGTAGCCCGGGGGTCTGGGGGTTACTGAATCGATTTGAGTATCTGGGAGGTAAAAAAAAAACAATTATCCAGTATTTGTATACTAGTAATTCGTTTTAAATAGTCAGTATTACGACATTTTAATGTGCGTGAGCGAAAAATCTATGCTGACATTGAAATGTTGAGTGAAAGCCTTTAAGAGTGAAAACGAATTTTTGTAACAGTTACTTTATCTTGTAGCTTTGGTATTATTATTTACATTACTATATATATATATTTTTCTATTTGTAATTAGAGCTAAAGGTAAATTTTAAAATTGTTTGTTATTTGGCTAAAATGTACTTGTTCAAATAGCTAAAGTCGAGAAAGGCCCGTGTTTAGTTATTGTATGAGGATTTACCTGTACACGAACTCAAATGGTGCGCACTCCAGACCCCTTTTTCTGTACATCGCACTGTGCGTTCTGTGGCGCCATCTGGGAAAAACGTGCCATTCACGCAGGTGTAGAGCAGACGACAGTCGTAGATGTAATCCGTGCAGTTTGACACAAAGACTGCATTCTGAATTTTTCTGGGTTCCAAGCATCTGACTAAAAAATTATATATTTTAAGTTTTATTGTTAAGAATTATGATAAAACTGTGAAGAGAACGAAGTTTATGTTATTTAACTGACATCAAAAAGGAAAGCCAGCTTGCCATATCAATTTATATCTATGACACAATCCTTACAAAAGCTTAAAAACAAGAAAATGCACGACAGCAATGTTGCAGTATCTTTTACAAATGTTGTTTTCCATAGCTCCCAACGTCTGTCGACGTCTTTTTCACGGGCTGCAGCACACGTTTGATATTCCTTGAAGCGCAAACCCTTTTCCTCGGCCAAGTTGTTTTTGTCTAACAAAGCCAGTTAACGCTTTGGCAAAAACGCACGTTCGGAAACGTGGAAACACTACAAAGATGGATTGCATTCCGTCTTTATTCATCCTTTAATATTATGCTCATATAACCGCGACGGGCAGTATTCTCTTCGGATAATGGTGGCCGATTTACAAATAGTAGGATCCTATATGAGATTCATTATTTTTGCATGCCCGGTGTTTGACTTTTAAAGTGTGATTGATATTGTGGGCGTTTTCAGCTTCTGACTAAAAATTCAGCCCAAACCAAAGACCAATATACTTTGGTTCACTCTAAGTTGATGAGCACAATTTACTTCAGAGTGGACATGCACTTTTTCATGCGCTGAAAATTGAGAGCCTGGTAATATTTTAGGCGGATAAGTGATACAGACCGTGCAAAATAAACTTAATAGTAATTATCTTTACACGTACGATCTATAAGAATAGTGTTCACTAATCAACATTTGCAGAGGCATGCTAACTGGTCCTAAAATACGAAAAAAATATTTAGAAGTAAGACTGCTTTCATTTATAAGGCTATTTTGCCATACCTTGCGGGTAAGTGATACGGTTGTTTCCGTTCCTCTGGGGATGTCCCATTTGAAAAAAGAAAAACATTAGGATAAAAGAAATCAGCTCACCTTCACAGTCGGGCAAAACGGGCCTCCAGCCGACACCAGTACAGCGTGTTGTGGCTGACCTCTGTCCACCGGGGAACCGATGGCCGTCGTCGCACACGTATGTGATGGACACGTCGATATAAGGAGAAATCAGAGAGGTCCCAGCTGCTGTTGCGTTCCCCACAACTGGGACCACCACGCACAGAGCTTCATAAGTCGCTGTCACGACCGGTGAATCCGAAATGTTGGGTGTTTCAGGTGTTGGTGCGGAAGAAGGGGAGCTAATAGCGTTTGTAGTTTCTATTTCTGCTCCACTCTCTGTTCTAGTTGACGTTTCAGTTCCAGATGTGGCTTCTATCCAAGTTGAAGCTTGTGTTTCGGCGGAATTGTGAAACGGCGTTTCTGATGAAGATGACAATGTCAACAATACCTCAGTGGTTTCAGTAAAAGAGCCTGAAACCATCGTAGAGGTAGCCAGGCTTGTGAGCGTCACTGTTGTTTCATAATATGATTCCGTTGCAATCACATCTGTGTCTGTAACAATTGTTTCCACAGTCACTGTATCACTTGAAAGACCTGTATGGTCTTCATTACCATTTGGAAAGGTGACTACAGAAATAAAAAAAAAAAAGATTACACACCAATACACGTTATGTGAACGTGTGTGTTTTTGTACTGAATGTGCAATTACAAACAAAATGAACGAAATGAAAAAATGATCGCTTTAAAATTTGTCTTATATGTGTGAGTGTGTGTGTGTGTGTGTGTGTGTGTGTGTGTGTGAGAGAGAGAGAGAGAGATTCATCTATACCATTACTAGCGTCATCACAATAGCTCAAAGCAGTGACCAGTTCAATTTCTGTCAGTTCGTAATTATACACTTGGAGGCATGTAAAATCCCCGACGAATGGAGGCAGAGGGTATAAGGAAACACTGTTGAATTCACCACCTATCCACAAATATGGATAGTTCGTCGCTGGCCTTCTGGAGCCCACATTTAAAATATATGTGTCCACCCAGTCGTCTAACGTTTCAGAAGTCTTCAGATGCAGAGTTTTTAATTTCAAATACCCGGTTGAACTATTATAGGTTACGGCAAACGCCAGCCATTGCATATCGATGATACTCGTTATAAGAATTTGAGCCACTGTGTACCCATTGAAATATACCAAATAATAATTGCTGGATTTAGTAATAAAGAAACCATCCTTGCTTCCAAGTTCGTTTGTATAGGTTATAATGGAAGATGCGGCTACAGGGTCGTTCGCCCGCATGACGAAAAGGAACGTAAATGAACCGTTAATGGTTAACTGTCCATTATTGGGAATCTGGACATAGCAAGATGACGTGATAAATAAGGGATTTTGAGTAAAACCCGGTGGGATTGAACCGTTGGTCTCACAGGCCGTGATTCCGTGATTCTCGTAACCTGAAATGTCCTTCGTTTGGAAAGCGGAATCAAGCGGCCAAAATCCAAGAGGCATTGGCATGGAACCTGAAATTACCATCAGACACTTTCATAAATGATATGCTTCAAAGTTATGCTATTTAATTTGTATTTCATATTTTCATATACTCAATTTTCGGTTTACTTAACATGTCGCCAAACTTCAAAGAATTTATATTTATGAAATTTTTCAGTTCGGCACCGTATTATTTTAGTTAAAACGACTGATTTTTTAAACTAACGATGAAGTCAAAGTGTTGTTAATCTTTGATCACAAAATGACAATAAAACTAATACTGATACTGAAACTGTAACTGAGGAAATTTAGCCTGTGTTTGCCTTCAAATTCAAGACAATCCTTGAATCGTAGTCAAACATGGCTCAAACTGAGAAGGGCAATTACAATATGAACTTCACCATTTGACGTTTGTTCCAGTGTTTTGTCTCACCTTCATTTAAAGTGTAGCATCGCTCAAGACAAAAGCAAAAGATGAGTAGATGTAGGATCATGATCCCAAGACGGTGCCCTCTGTCTATTCACTCTATTGAGAACCCCAGACTTGCCATGGAAAACTATGGCCCCGAATCATCGAACTGGCTCGGCGTGCACGTACAATGCTTGTTAATCACTCGGCGTTCTGTACTCAGTTGTCGTGCTTCCAATTTGTTATCTTTCCCTCCGAGTCTCTGAGATCATAAAATGTGCGTTGAATTAATCATCCTAACGTTGCTTTCTGTCAGCGTTCTGTACACCAAGCGCCTTCCTTTCAACACGAATAAAACGAATTATGGTTGTTGATCGTTTCGTCATGCGATCTGTCGTTTCATTAATGCTTGCATGATGTTAATCACCAAGGTTTGTATTCATTATATTCCGGGAAAAAATTCTTTTTTTTTTGCTATTATGAAAAATGCAAAAACGTATGAAATGTTATGGTTTCATGTCTTTTTATTTATTTATTTATTTATTTATTTATTTATTTATTTATTTATTTATTATTATTTTTTTTTTGATGACAATTTAACTCTGTTCACTAGATTGCACATTCACGCTTTGTAAAAATAAAACAACTTGGCCCAATTTCGGAATAAGGTTGCGCCAGTAAAAACTGTATAAACGATTTGCTGGCCACAAAGTTAATCTAGACTTCAAGCACCTTGCATTCCGTATTATTTTTAGATTTATTTTCACCTATATATAGAATTATCGTTATTATTACTATTATTTTGTAGTTTTGCTTTAAAAAGCATTGCATACATTTCCTATACAAAGGTTGCCAAGCACAGCTGTATGTTTGATAACTATGGTTACGGAAATAGTGACCGACTCACGACATCAGTTTCCAGTTTCGTAAGTATCAAGGCCATTATCACCAGAGTCCCTCGTTGTATTGACGGACGTGTTCAGTTAAGCGGATCCAAGCACAATGATCGAAGGTGTACAACGAGCATTAAATGTTTATGTATAATCATTATGATTTCCCTGGAAATTTCAACTCTTTCTATTAATCAGCAATGTATTGTATGCTACATCCAAGACCGTTCACAGAATTGCGATCCATGCGCCCATTTTTGAATTTTAAATTTTCAGCTTTTGTATCATTCACGAGATGAATTTAGAATCTGGTTACCTTCATTTGTTACGGTAAAATAAAAAAAAAAATCAAGAACACAAACAGATTTACAAATCGTATTATAGCCAGTGCAAAGAGTACACTTTGGTGGTAAAGAGAAAATTGCTGAAACTGCCAGGAAAATTAATTTTTGGCCATTCTAACACGCACTGTATAACTTCTAAAAACATCGCATACCTTGTTAAAACGCCAAAACATTGCTCAAGCGAGACTAAAAGTGTATCCATTTTGGTATGGTTCAGTTCTCTCTTTTTTTGTC
The DNA here is from genome assembly GCF_001039355.2 of Lingula anatina. The sequence goes on from NW_019775584.1 coordinate 307,564, forward strand.
TACCCACCCAATATAGGTATCATCGATCTTTGTCAGCATAGGAAGATTAATGAATAGGCCTGCAATTATAACGTTATAGGCCTCGTTGTCTGCCCCTGTGTTCTAATTCCTCTACCAGTAGCCTTTTTTTCTGTCGTGATCGTAGTCCGATGTTTATTTCATCGATTATTTTGGGTCATGACAAGAACATTTTCCAAGATAGGGGCCCGGATCTCCTAGCTCTATTTAATGTTTGACTGTTATTTGCTGAATTTTGTATTTAAAATTTTGTGCTTTGTATTTAAATCTTGAAGGTTTATCCTACTACAAGTGTACATGGGTTGTAATTCATAAA
>NW_019775585.1:0-112311 GCF_001039355.2 Lingula anatina
GTAGAGCTGTGGTAATCGACAGTGATCATACAACCCAAAAAAAAAAAAAGAAAAAAAAAAGAAAAAAACTATATTGTAGAGCTGTAAGTAAGAGAAACGCGGTGCTGAAGACGTTATGTGCTATGTGTTTTATGAAGAGAACTCAGTTGTGGAAATATATTGTCTTGAAAATAAATTGAAGAATACATGATCATACAAAAAAGCGCAGTTGACCACGAAAGTACTTAGAGCATCACAGCTATGAATTCTTTATTTTCTGGTGTGTAAAAATGTATCCCTTTGTTCATATATCAAAAGCGATGCGTAGTTTGGATAAAACTTGTTCAATACTAGACCTATTGTCTCTAAGTAGTGACTTTACCCAAGACGGTGACTGTTTCTGTGCATATGATTGTGAAATATTTTTATTCCGTTTTAAAGCCTTGATTTAAACAAAGATTATCACTGAAAGTTGAAACTTGTGCCAACGTGAGTGAAAGGTATGAATGATTGGTCCGTCCAACTATGTATATATTGTTTTTTAGTAAGTTTGGTTCGACGTTTTTAGTGCGCATATTTACCTTTTAATACAATTTCTTCTTTGCATAGATATGACAAATGCAAATGTAACATATACAGCGCATGTTTATTATGCTCTTACAGATATTAAATGATACTATAACATGCATATATCATTTTATCGTCTAAGACCGACATATGTGCAATAAATAGCGTAGATATTGCATTTAACAATTACAATAACGTTGTGTAATTAATAAAGGTGAAGGCTTAATGGGAAGTTACAAAGACATTTTACTTCTTGCGCAGTTGTTTTACTGTTGCCGTCTATTATGTACAGTATGGATGTTTTAGTGTAACAAGTGACACTATCTAAGTACATTCTTTACGTATCTGTGTATGCATGCTTCTAATGTGTATCGATGCTTTTCGTTCATTTTTCACATGATAAGAGAACTATTTTTAATTATGAATTAAATTTGCTCGATATACGTAACTTTTTTATCGTTTCAATTAATTTTGAAAGGATGTCTTTATTTTTTAAGACTCCTATTTAGGTGTGAATCCAACCGACTAAAGGAAATAAAATTAGCAAAATAACATGAGTTCTCCATTATTTCTAAATCGATGTGTATTGAGTTGAAAAAGGGGGGAGAGGATAAAAACTCCTTCTTTTCAATTATAAAATACTCTTCTAAAAAAGTATTGGGTATGCATTATGTCAACTTAGAAACTGGGTGATAATGGGACTTTTTAAGTGTAAAAATATTTAACCATCATTTTGGTTTACTTAATAATAATAATAATAATAATAATAATAATAATAATAATAATAAATTATATGGTGCATTCCATTAAAACCTCAATGGGCCTTACAAATTAAAAAATATGTATACCACATGACGCGCTAGCTGATACCGTACATTAATTAAATGCGACAGTCACAAGGATCCAAGCTCCTTATCATGATGACCAGTGGCTACCTCCTGAAAACGTGACAACACATGGGGATTTTCGCACGAGCCACGTGGTCAGTTTAAGCTGGGGTCAGTTACCAGTGCGGACAAGAACAGTTGACATCTCACAATGACCAGGACTGTCTCCGCAGGAGCAATCATCTCTCTTCTTATACTCGTGTATGAATCGCTGGATTTAGCCGCAAACAGCAGTACGTATATCGTTGCGAATAATCATCTAATTTGTAATAACTGACTGGTCACTTACGTAAACGCTGGTTGTCTATTAATATAAATTATAGAGGCTATCACAGCCACGTTACATAAGGGTTCAAAGTTCCTCGTACCTTTAAAAATGATCATTGACTGATTGATTGGCGTATTGATTGCAGTCCCCAGAACATGTGAAGACGTGTTAGATCTGACATCAACTGGGAATTCAGCCATATCTCTCACAGGTGAACACACGATCGATCCCGACGGCCCAGGTGGAGTGGACCCGTTCAAAGTCACCTGTGCGCAGAGAAGTGATTTACCTGGCCACGTTGTTACGTTAGTAACTCATCAAGGCGGGCCAACCCCGCAACCACAGCGTTTCCAAGGACCTGGCGCACGAACCCGCCTTGCTGCATTTGACTATAGTCCAACGCCAGAACAAATTGAAAGCCTCATCAAAGTATCTGACAATTGTCGTCAATTTGTTCAACTTCAATGCGTAAAGGCGAAGAATTTTGAAAATAAGTCATGGTGGGTTTCACGGCAAGGATGGGCCATGAAGAATTGGGGAGGAGCTCCTACCGACAGTTCTCGGTGTGCTTGCTCGCTTCAAGGCCGGTGTGACAACTCAAGGTATCGTGAAAACACCGCAGTGCAATTATAGCTCTTATATTAACAACATGCATTTTCTTATGGTTGATCGATATTTATGTGAGGTTTTATCTGTTTGTTTCCCATCAAAGTTACAAGTCAAAGTTCTTGCTCAACAGATTTTTTAAGTCTTTCAGAAATCTATTTTGTTTTCAACAGCCTTCTTTGTGGTTGCACCAATTTTTTATCAGCACAGTCAAGATGGCCATTATTAAAATTAAGCACGTGCCAATACTTGTTTTAGTTACAACTGCAACTGTGGCGGAATAAATGATGACAACTGGCATAACGACCAGGGCTATTTGGACGACAAACGCTACCTGCCTGTAAAACTGGTACACGTCCAGAATGTAGATCAAACAGGCTCAGCTGTGTCGTTGACAGTCAAGGCGATGGAATGTTACGGTGATAAGAAAATTTTGGGTATCTTCAACGGTCAAGAAGTAAATGAAATATCCCATGAAGTAAACTGAATAGCAGAGAGAGAGAGGGGGGGGGGGTCGACAAATTATATTTTGGCCAACATTTAGGTTGGTTTCTATATGTATCTTTATGCTCTGTAACTCTCAGCCTTTTGATAAGAACCTGCAAACACTAGTTTGATGCTTTTATCAGGAGAAAATAGAAACAAACTTCACAGAAGAGATTGTTGACATGCCGTCATTGACAATAAGTTGCCATCCACACTTTAAAGTTAAATCCCCACGACCCGTAATATAAAAACAACTCCTGGAATGCCGTTTTCTTCGGGTATAATGAATTTCCAGGAATTGTATTCAAGTTTTCAATAATTTCAATATTTAAATGTTTCTTGTGTTTTAGGGGATGTGAAGGTAAAGAATGCAGGTCGGTAAGTGTGTTTTGGTAAGCTGGTGTGGTTGTTTAACCAAGGAATTCCTTGGATTAAAGTAATTTTGTGAACCTCTAGTGCACTTTGTTGAGATCCAATGATCTTGTTATACATGGATGACGATGACATTATATATACTCGTGTGTGTGTCATAAATAATGTCCGTGCATGTGTGTGCGCGCACGTTTACATGTATATGTGTGCACGCGCGCACTTGTGTGTGTATGCAAGAGAGAGAGAGAGACGGAGACCTTACGTTTAATCTTTATAGACGTAAAAATACATAAATTATTTCTTTTCCACATCTTCATTTTATTGGCAGGTGCCAATGCAGACTGCATGCTGAAGATAAGACCCCAGCCAGACCCGGACCATTACTACTTCATCTCCCAGATCTCATCTACGGACAGGGGCACAACGAGGTATGGCTGGAAGAAGGAAACCAGACCCAGAGGGTGACCGACTTGTATCCACAGTTTTTCATTACTAAGAGGACCGTACCACCTACCAATACCAACCCCAATTGGCACTCCGATTGCGTCACTATGTCACAGAGGTGCAAGTCAGACTGTGGACGCTTGGCAAGATTAAAACTGGCATCCACGCCCTTGTCCACCAAAATACCCATTGGGGGAGTTCTGAAACCCCTTGGTCAAGTCATGTGTGAGAACGCAAGAGGAACGTTCCCTTCCCCAGGACGTCGCATACTGGCCTTTGCCAACATGGCATCGGCCTGCAATTTTGGCTTGGACTTTACTCATGTTTATGTTAGTAACGTAATGCTATGTTGCACCACATATTCGTTTGTCTACGATCAGCAAGTGGCGATCTACAATGATCATTGCAGTAGCAGGTTAGGTATTAGCGAGCTGTTTCTTGGACCTTAAAAGAATGCGAAGCATAACGTGGCATTTGCTGATGTTTGGTGATCCATACCATTAATGACAACGTGCGTAGCAGTATGAGTATGAACTAACTGACAGAAACTACAAATGTCAGTTTATAATGCGATGTGCAGATCGCATTAAATATAAACTTGGACATAATAAATCAAAGCCATTTTCTGTGAGCACACATCTTGCTGTTTATTTGTAACTTCATATTTCTGCCAAATCACGGGTGAAGCTATAAAACTTCTATTTTACTTTATTTTAATTCTGTCATGTAACTAAATTATTCCTTTTTTCGTCTTTGAACTAAGTCTCCTTTTTCAAGTCCGTTCATATATGGCCAAATAGAATAATCGATGTGAAGTCTGACAACATTAAGTACAAGTATCAAGACACTCGGCCATTGCCCCAAACACGCAAGTACACTCCGGTTTCTTTTTTTTTTTTATTAATGATATCGTCATTAATTGAATACACTATGCAACTAACAGGTGTTCTTGTTGATCAGTGAAGGAAACGTTATAAACAACTACGCAGACGTAGTACAGTGTATATATGTATACACGCCATCCGGTTAGAGGCCTTGAAATAAATGTGTAATGAAATGTTTTTTGAATAATATTCGCGACACAGTAGAGTAAAAAGGTGGGGGGGGGGGGGGCAGGTGCAGGTATTGTTAATTAGAAGGGTTAGGGAAGGTGGAGGGTATGTGACGCTGCATCCCCTCCTCACAAAAACAAAATATAGAAGGTACCAAGCAGAACTTAACGGATTACTCAAAGGTCAACTGTAATGTTTCGGTTTAGATATTTGGCAAATGAGATTACAATTTATGAAAATCCTCTCTATTCACTTTTGAATGGCCATCATAAGTGGAAAATAATGTTAAGCTTAGCAAGCTGTGATGTGGGCCATCTTTTTGAAGGAGACACTATATACCGGCATTCACCGCCTCACAATTAATAACCTCGTACACCAATCAGGTGTACAACGTGTTCAATGAGAAATGTTCCCGTACGCTGGACCTCAACACGGTTTTGAGTGCCTAATTACCATGTTACCGTGGTTTCTGTCTGTTTAAATTTGGCAAATGTGCCACCACCTGCACCACTGTTTAGTGATCAATGCTTGAGTAAATAATCTTAAGAAAAATTATTTTGTTTTTGTTTTGTATAATTGGAACCTTATTCATAATATTACAATAATGTATCCCCTTTTTGCAAAGAGCGAATAATATATGGTTAGAATAAAATATGTGCATTCAAAACATTTTACTTAAAAGTTGTCATGATATCGTGAGCTCCGTGCATATTATGTGCCATTAGTAAAATAACGACTATTCCTGGTTACATACGCAAGCACCGATTTTAATATATTAAAACGATTGGTAGGACCCATCAAGAAAAAAAATAAATAATGGTGAATCTACACCCCACCTTACCCAATATACGAGACAAGATACACTAAGGCACATAACATCCTCTTTAGCTAGTGCACTTTTCAAACTGCACAATTGTTCAGAAGCTATTCCCTAAGGAAGGGGAGTTGGGAGTGTACATTTATATATGATTCTATGGTAGCTATTGAAACTGTACCAGATTGTTTTGTGCTGATGTAGATAAAGCATTTATAAAGATTAATTGAATCGGGCACATGTCGTTTAATAAATGCATTCAAAATACAACATCTTGACAATTTGACTTAAAATAATTCATCAGGTAAAGGTACACTCCATGGGTTTAACAAAACCCAAAATACTTATTTTCGCCATCCACAGCTTCTTATAAAACCTTGCATACACCTTAAAAACCATAACCCATTAAATATTTTTTCTGGAGCGTACCTGATGTGGATATTTCCATCGAAGCCTAGAAAGATGGTAGCTGCTTATAATGACTGGCCAGTCATTTACAACTAACTCAACCTTTATTAATTTAATAAAATGTCGAATCCAAGTACAGAATGGGAAAATGAATGAATGATTCTTAAGAAATTTGCTTATTTCCCAGGGAAAATCCATTTTGGTGTGTAAACCCATGGAGTTGCCCTTCAATTCCTCGCATTCGGGAGAGTGGGAGGCAAGGAGTGTAGACGAGGTAAGGGACATATACTGAAGCGAGAAAATCAACCTCTCTGTCCATACAACCCGTTATACCGAAAAGGAAATGAACCAATAATGAAACGCTGCAACAGCAGATAAGGACTGAAATAACAGAAGCTTCTTATTCCAACTGATTTGTTTCTATTTATAAAATCCATTCGCAGGATTATATTTACATTTTTTCCTGGCAAACATGATACTTTATGTATTTATCTATAATTAATCAAAGCTGTTCTTTCTTAGAGTAAGTCCAAGGCATGGAGTAAGCTCATGCCATTATTACATGCCAAATAATGTTTTTCTGTAATTTGAATATATATATTGATGGACTATATAGGTCGATAGTTCATTTTGAACGTTCTATATCAATATTGCATTTTATATGTGGCAAGTTCCTCGTGCAAAGTTTAATTTTTTTATTTTAAAATAAATTTGGGTTTTATGTATATCCAAGCAGGAAATATTTCTTATTTGAAACAAAAAACACGGTAATACTTGCTGAAAAATTGATCATTGACAAGTATGGACAATAATTATCCTAAACAGTAAAATACATGAATTTATAAATCACTATCGCCGAAATTTGCTTCTAGTTATGAATATTGCTGCCCCCCCTTATGTCACAAAAATCTAAAATCATTCGTTAACTAAACTCAGCAGCATCGGTAAATTGACTTAGATGACGTCACGTTCAACGCCCTGTGACGTCACGCACGTGCATTCTCCTCATCTTCTTCAGTGTGATACACCTCCATGCGGTTCTGATTACCAACTTGGATGTTACCGCCGCGGAAGAAGTAACCAAACACGTTGTTAATTTTAACTCTTGGTGACAGTTCGTTTCCCTTTTTTCGACTGTGCTGCGCTGTTCGTCTTCGTCTCCTGGCTGAAATGAAATTTTGAACATGAGGACAATGGCTACAGCTTAAAGCGCCTTTACCTCTAATTTGTACACACGAACCGTAGGATCGGAGACACTCATTTGGACATTTTCTTATTCATTACTATTATACTAGGCAACAATTCTCTAGTAAACTACCGGTATAACTAAACAAATGTAATCTGATCTTGCTGTTTTCTGAAGGAATCTAACTTGTGTTACCAAACAAACACACTCAGCAAATTATAACTTAAACAAAATAAGTTTCCGCATTCGTGGGACAAACACTGTCCGTATGTCATTAATATGTTAACTCACTTCTCGTTTGAACCGCTTTGTCAGAGAACTGTTTTTCTGAAAGCTGGTCTATTTCTTCTATAGTGGTCTTGTCTTCGTCATCATCTACAGGAATCGCGTCTTCTTCGTCGGCTGTATCACCTGTGGTCGGGTCTTCCGTTTCGGTTGCAAGAGCTGTTGAAGTGAGAGCATCCTCTTCTTCTTCATCTTCTTCGAAATCGGGTTTCGTAAGTCCATGGCGAATTGCTATTAAGCATACCTCCAGTGTCACGAAGTCTAAAAGTATAAAATTCACACCGAGATGCAGGCCGAATGAAACGATTGTGTAGCAAATTGTCATGAGCCAGGCTCTCATAATTTTCCATTCTGTTTGCGTCTTCCAGGACTCATACCAGTCGTCGTAGTTGTCCCGAAAAAGCCGATAAAACGGTGAAAAGATGCTGGATATCTCAAAAACTTGATAAATGAATAGCAAATCTACTAAAACAGCTAAATGTGGGATGATATATTTATAATGGAAAGAAAGGAAATTGATGGAAGTCTGGAAAAACCCAACTGTTGTCACGAACGCTTTGGGGTCCAAGTGGGTCCAGTAAATGAGGGGTTCGAGAAGTAGTTCCACGACATTGTATCCAAGTCTCAGTTTTGAAATTGTTAGCAGAACAATGATGCTTGCAATTCTGTTTGGAGCCGGGAGATATTTGGGAAGGCGCTTGTAAGTTTGCAAATATAGGTCTAATCCGTCCTTGTTCATGTGCTCACACATGTACAACAAAACCACTAAGTGCCCGGATGATACCAGGTTTAAGTTCGGCTCGAGCAGACGATACCTCCAAATTTCTTGATACATCATGCTTGACAATGTGAAAAGGCCACCGAGTAGGAAAACGCGCATTTGTTGTGTGACCTGCATTAGATAGACGACAACTGGGGTGGCAGAAATGAACACGAAAATCGATAATGTTCCTATCATTTCTGGGTGTGCACTTTCGAAGAAAAACCAATATACGAGAAAAATATACGCAAAAGTCAGTGTCAGCAGCCCTGCGGTTCTTAACCAAGTTCTCTGGTTTTGCATTATTTTGCAATTTGACATGATTGTTCCTGTGATAACGACGCCGTAGTAGAAGATCGGCAAATAGGAACTTTTCACAAAATAATACCCTACTGTCTGTACCCAAGAGAGCTCTGGTATTTGTTGATCCAGTTTTTTAATATAGCGCGAATATTGTTCCAAATTCAGTTGGGGTTCTATAGTGCTAAGAAACCAAGCCATGTATGGTATAACAAACACCCGAGGTTCCTTTGGAAAAAACTTCGCTATGCAGCCCATGAGCGTGTCCCTGGGTGGTGACACAATCTTGAGGACAGTCCACAGAGACAATACGACGCAAATGGTTGGTCGGAGTAATGAGGGAAAAGAATGGAGAAAAACGGGAAGACGTTGTCTGTAGTCGGTTTCGCCAGCAGAGACCACATTTACTTTCTCATAGCGTTTCAGATACAAACCGACTATAAGAACAGCGTGAAAGTATACAACTACGGCTACTCTCAACGAAGACATGTTTGATCGTTGATAACTCGTTCGGTTTACTGTCACAGATATAAGGCCTATTGAATGCAGCTAGTGGCTCAAACGTAGGACAGACAGTACAGTGTATTTCCAAGAATGGTCATCCATTTCAGGTTAACTTACAATTTTCCACTTTGTAGAACGTTCGAAGGCTTGGTACTTCCTTCTATGCACACCGGTCGGACGGTCGCGGGGTGTATCCCTGGGCTCCTTTAAAAAACATGTAAACCTTTTGCCTTCTGCTGAGTGCATAATGGACTAGTCTTCTGTAAATTACTCCTCGATTATAAAAGTAGGCCATCAAAACACAAGATTAACAAGACCATTTGACAAAATGACCTAATTTCATGTTTTTTAACCTTGAACCTCTTCACTCTGCTATCAAGTACAGGGCTAACAGGGTCTGCGAGACGTTTCCTACATTTGAAGTTGATTGAGATTTTTTCAGCTTGATTAAGCATATGATTTAAAGTTGTAAGGCTTGCTGACATTTAATTTCTTCTCTATCAGTTTTAGCACCCCTAACTTTTCACCTCCGGCACTAAAATCAATTCACATCACGGTTTTAAAAGTAGGTCATTTAAACAAGGATACTCAATGAGACCATTGAAAACTATGTGACCTCATTGAACTGTAACTGCGTCCCTTATAACGGAACTTTTGTTCTACCTGGAGTAAAGGTTTTAAGGGTTTTAAGGTACATTTGGCGCTAGTGAACATTCCCTGTAAAGCATATCAACCACTTCAACTAGTTATTTTATGACTCAAAGGAAGTCGACATACCGAAGAACAAGCCAAATGAGTCACTCAGTCAGCAAAAAATAGCTGTAAAACTGCAACGACTGCTCGTAAACTTGGCCTATTGTATTTATTAGTGGTCGTAAATTTGGCCTACTGGAATTTATTCGCGCTGCCAGTTCGTGAAGTCCGCCAAATGATGTAGAACTTCATGTATGACGCATCGTTGCGCTAACAATGGCATGAAGACATGTATTAAAACGAAGGCTGGCGAAAATGACCGAGCGTTAAACATGTATTTAACACAACAAGAAAGCAGTTCATGTCTGTTCAAATACCATTTTTCGGGAAGAATGAGACGATACCCTTATAAGTATTCCTTTCAGTTACGTTATTTGGTATTAAGCGGGGTTTAGCTGGAAAGATTTGACTTCATATGTAACTTTAAGTGGTCAGCAAAGGTCGCGAGTATTCAATCCGGGTTTTCCCCACCAATCCGGTTTTTTTCTCTTCTTAAAAAAACGTTTCCTGTGCTTGGACCCGATAATTTCGCCATCATGTCCTCCTGTACATTTTAGAAAGGAAATATCAACATCAGGTAGGCCCTACTTTTATTGGTGGGGTTTTGACGTTTTTTAACTTGTGAATTTGGAGGGATGGCATGCTTCGCATGATATGTACACCTTATGAAAACCGAATTCGTTAATTAAAGTATTGAAAAACACATATCTGAGGCAATGAAGTGCACACCACTGCCAAGCAACCGTTTTTAATTTCTATGCGATTTTCAACAAAGCTACATATGCCTTTATCTGTTAATCTTTACCTCCTTTCGAAAAAGAAAATAAATAAGAATTAAAATGACCTTTTTTCTTTCAAGACCTTAAAATATACTGTTTTCGAATTATTACCTAAGCGGACCTTTTCTAGAAGCCTTTGGATGTCAAATAGTAAATAAAGTATAAGAGTACTTGACACTTGTTGGTGCCACCTTGTTTGACTTTGGACAGAAATGACTTAATTAATCAATTAATAAAATGTAGCGTGTTTAGATCTCCTTTGCCTTGTTTACTACAGCACAGGTCGATTTTTTCGATACATTTATTTTGGGTATATCGACAATTTTAAAAAGATCGTTTCCTTCAAGTTGGTTGTAACTCTATGTCACTGATGTGCCCTTGCGTTGCGTAGATGTTCCGTGCAGATTGTTTCTTCTTTCGATAACACAGGGCATCGAGTTGATAAAACACATGGTTTCGTTCTCAGTTTGTGGGCATATGCAGCACCACATGAAGGACAGCAAAGAACCAGCTCGGTTCATTTCCGTTGCATAGCCGCCGCCATTCAGACAGCGTCGAACTAATGGCAAATCTAAACATTTTGCACGGGGTTTTCTTTCTTGTTTCAGTGCAATACGTGGCGGCTAATGAAGGTACGTAGGTGTACAAGCTTTCAGTAAAAACTTGTGCAATACAACTTTAAAGTTTTAAAACTGAGTAGCGAATCCGCATTTTTAAAATATTTCAAAATATAATAATAAATAATTTTTTTCACAATGAATCAGTTTGTCAATTGCATCAGTACATGTGACCAATGTAAATATTTACAATAGCTGTCTGATTTGTGATTCAAAAAAGCTACATAATTTGTTAAAACGTGAAAGAATTTTCTTAGTGCTGTCCGGTTACTGCTAAAATTTGTCTAAACTCTTAGTTCCCAGGTCCTGCGAGGATGTTTTGGGCCATTATGCCGGCACCGTGTTCAAAGAAGGTGTATACACCATCGACCCTGACGGCGCAGGAGGAGTGGACCCCTTCCAGGTCACCTGTACAACCAGAGATGATATACCTGGGCACGGTGTCACCTTAGTGCCTCACCAATTTGGTGTTGAGCCACTGCCACAGCATTATCAAGGTCCAGGTGAACGTTCACGATACGCTTCATTTGATTACAAACCCACCGAAGAGCAGCTTGACAGCCTAACCCGTATTTCTGGCAAATGCCGCCAATATGTTCGACTTTCAACTATTCATTCAGAAAATTTCTTAAAAAGTCCTTGGTGGATGTCCCGACAAGGATGGAACATGACCAATTGGGGAGGTGCCCCTACAAACAGCTCTAAATGTGCATGCGCGATGCAGGATCGATGTGATGGAGAGAACATGTAAGATAACGCTCAGACCCATGTGGCTTGCCGATTTGTTGATGTTTGTGAAAAGTGTATTTATTTAACAGTTCTTGATGTTTTAATGACTTTGAGTTGGTCATAATGTCGACAATTTTCACACATTTTTGTATATACACAGCGCTTTGCACTGACGTATCCAAGTTAAGTTGTCTGGAGATTTTTTATCATAACGTATACGGTAAAGGAAGGAAAAATAGTTTGGTTTTGCCTTATGTTTCACTGTTTTATATGCTGTTTTATTATTGTTTTTTTTTTGGGGGGGGGGGGAGTGAGGGGGGTGAATAGAAGGCGGGTTATCTACTAAGCTAAGGTGCGTGAATTTACTGTGCTTCCTCCCAAGATCGACCGTTGCTGTTGTAACAGTATATTTTTGGCAAATAGTTGACAAATATCTACACGTATCGTCAATATATGTCATATGATAAACATTTTTATCCGACAGTTAACCCGGGTTAAATATTTTGTTGTTTCTGTACACAGGGACTGTAATTCCAAATTGAACGACTACCTATTGCGAAATGACGAAGGATTTCTTGACGATAAGCGCTATCTACCTGTGAAGCAAGTACCGGTGGGTGATCTTGATGATGATGGCGAAGAGGCATTTTTAATGGTTAAGCCGATGGAATGTTACGGAGGTATCACAAAAGATACAATGTACTCGCAAACTGGGGTTAAACTTTTTGGCAACAATTTGTAATGCGTTAAATTTGAGAATCCATCATTTCATTGCGCTGCGAACTAAGCTGTTCTCAGGGAAGTTTTGTCTTTCAAGTTGAGAGGCAGATATTTTTATTGTATTGAAAGACCTCAATAATGGTCTTTTAAACTTCTCATCTTCGAGCAATCTTTTCTAGGTTTTCGACGTGAACTAAAAGTTGGAACCACAATGTAGTAAATGTAATATCGTGTTAGAAATCGGTTCTACATATATTTACCATATTACATGTACCATAGTATGATGTAGTTTAAAGGTTTTGATTGATATTTCCACAAATTTCATGCCGCTCTTTTTCAAATTAATTTGTTATTCTTTACTTCATTCATTGTGTATTTTTTCTATGTGTCTGTGTAGATATGGTGAGTGGACCACCTACTGAAAAGTAAGTGCATTTTACCTAAGATCTAATATACCATACCGTATATTAGATCTTAGATTTTACTTACATGTGCACTAGTACATGTATATGAATTTCAAAGATACAAACCTGACTGCGTGTTGCGTATAACACACACATATACATGTTTCTACTGCATTTGCTTTATCTGTTCTTTAAAGGTACGATGAAATTTATCACATAAGTTTGATATGGAAACATGTCCCCATACAAAATAGCCTGAATGCTCTGTCGCCATGGTTTCACTTTTTTAAGTGACTGCGTGCTGAAAGTTGTTGTTTATATTCCGTTGTACATTTCTGAATTTTGGAGTTGCACGCTGGGGAGGAAATCAGTAAAAATACTAAATGATTCATTTTCATTCAAGGTGGAGGTAAAAATGGAGTGAATAACATTGCGTTTCCTTATCTCTTATAAGATGCCTCTGCAGTCTCCACGCCGAAGTGAAAGGCTCTACCAAAGCGGGTCCATTACTCTATGAACTCCCATATCTCATCTATGGACAAGGCCACAACGACGTATGGATAGATGACGGCAATCGGAAAAAGAAGGTCACCGACGTGTATCCACAGTTCTTTAATACCAGGAAGCGCCGCCAGTTATTGCCTTCCATCAGTGTGGCCAGTGGCATCTCACCAGAGTGCTTTAACGCGTTACAGAGCTGTCCAGTGGACTGTGAACGCCTAGCCAAGTTGACACTGGCGACCAAGCCCCTGACCACCAAGATAACGAATGGCGGCATCCAAAAACCCTTGGGTCAAATGATGTGTGAGAATGCCGGGGTGACCATTCCTCCCCCTGGAAGCCGGATTGTGGCCTTCTACAAGACTGCTCCTGCCTGTGGTTTCTCTGGCAGTTCGACGCATCTCGCAGGTAATACGACGATTTGCTGCAACGTGTTCACCTTGCCTTTCACCAACCAGGTGTACAACTATTTCAATGAGAAATGTGTCCAAAATGTTGACCTCGGTACGATCTTCGGTTCAGGATAAATGGAAATAAATGCCTTGTATATTTGTGAAATTACTGTAATGTTCACAGTTGTAATAGTAAAGTTCTTGCAAAATTTATATCCGTGATTGTGTTTCTTTTTAAAGGCGCTGACCTTTTTCTTTTTGCAAAAATCGCACAAACTACTAAACAACGGGGGAAAATTTGGTCCTGCATGCATTATTCTGCCAATAAAATGTATCTTCAGAGAATGAAAAAACAACGTATCATTCTCCAGTGTTGACAAAAATACCATTACATGTAACGTACATAGACTCCTAATATCAGTTATTTATGACTTGAATTTATGATTTTTAACGTAAAAGAAATTTATTCAAGTGTGTTTCTTTAAGTACACGTCTTTTTCAAACCGTTGATGACACCCAAGCCCCTGAATCACGCGTGATCGTCTCACCTTGATAGCTAGGTTACGAGGTCAAAAAACACGAGGTGCTTTTCTCACTTTGTAGTTCATCATGAATTTTACGCACACGTACCACTATATATATGTATTTTTCGGCTTGAATTTTATTTCCTGACTTTGCCTACACATTTGTTTTGTGGCAATCGAATATGCAGGTTCAAAACATGGATTGCAAAATCCTTTTACAGCAAGCAGCACTTGATAATATGGTGGCCCAAAATGTCCATCTATAAAAATATTTTAATCCGTTTATATTTATATTTATAAATCGTACCCTTGATTTAATAAATATTTTTCACGATTGAATAAAATGTTCCTTTCATTCGATTTACCGTTCCATTGATTTAATTAATCGTCCACTTGACAAATAAAGGGAGCGTGGATTCCCATTAACGAATATCAACCACTACCATTAGTTTCTTAAAATAAAGTCAACAAACCAATTCATAAACCAAATTCTTCAAACTTTTGGTCTAAAATTGATCTATTTATCCGTCCCTCCACTTCCATAAATGAAGCAGTAATGCGCACGCATTGCTTAAGCATCAATGTCATTCCCATGTACAGATGTATAGCTGCACGCACAATTGCTTAGTTTTCCAAATGAGCCTGCCGAGGGATATTTATAGCCGGGAAAGAAAGTGAAAAATATCCCATCAAAAATAATTTTTCTGGAAATATGAAACGATGGCTTTTTTTTCTGACTTAAACCATATGACAATATAAAACGTGGGAAAAGATTAAAATGTTTTTGGGTGGCACTTTTGGCACATATTTCTAGCCCTGTCGCCTTCTTCTATAAGAAGACTTTAAAGTTACAAAAGGTACATGTTCATTAACCTTTTGTCTATCAAGAAATGCTAGTTTTTGCAACTCTATTACGGTAACATGCACCATTACATTTGATAAAAACGGTACCTCTTTGGGATATGGAATTCTTTTTAAAAGTATACTGATTAAGTTGATCAATAGCTTAATAAGATATGTTGCAAAGACTGATCATTGAAATTACATTTCAATGAAAAACTGTTTCATAATGATTAAATGATTTTTTTTTATTTTATGCGTCTGGTTCCTACAGGTGCTTTTTTTCCTGCTGATAACTTCGCACAGTCGGGTCATAAAACGCATGTGTCGTTCTCAATTTGTGGGTGTACGCATTGCACCTTTATTTGAATACTAGTTCATAAATAGCGCATTTTATAACCCTCGTTACCGTAACGATTAAGCCAGCGTCCAGCGCTGTCAATATGGCTTGCTTGAAGATTTCGGTTGTGTTTTTCTGTGTTCTTTCAGTTCACGAAGTAGTGAGTATGGGAGGTATGTAGGCCTTTCTTTTTTAGCATAAAATTCACGCAACACATGATTGCATCTTGAAAGAAATATATGTATCGCTTTCAACTTTTTCACAATATCTACAAATACAAACAATTTGTGATTCTAAGTTTGAATTGTGTCACAGAGATCACTGGTGATTTTATGTCGATTAATTTCTGCTTGTTGGTTCAGTGTCTTGCATTATTCTTCAAGTTCCCAGATCCTGCGAGGATGTTGTACGTCAATACAGGGGTACCGTATTTAAAGAAGGAGTGCACACCATCGACCCTGACGGTGCAGGGGGAGTAGACGCCTTTCAGGTCACCTGTACAACTAGAGACGACTTACCTGACCACGGCGTCACTTTAGTGCCTCACGCAGGTGGTATCGTGTCACAGCCGAAGCGTTACCAAGGTCCAGGCCTTTTCCAACAATACGCTTCATTTGATTACGGACTCACAAAAGATCAGCTTGACAGTCTAACTCGTATATCTGGTAAATGTCGCCAATTCGTTCAACTTTCATGTCATGATGCTTGGAATTTCCACACGAACCCTTGGTGGGTTTCCCGACAAGGATGGGACATGGCCAACTGGGGAGGTGCTCCGACTAACAGCTCTAAATGCGGGTGCGCAATACAGAATCGCTGTGACATGTCAAAGTAAGATGCACGTAAAGTGACATATTGATTTGTTAATAAATATGACGCACACATTGGTCATTTATGATGATGAGACAATTGTGTGAAACAAAGCATGAATGAGGGACAATTTTGACTTGTTTCACATGTCATTTATTTGTTTGAAAATTAATGTCAATCGTCAAATGCAAAAGAACCGGTAAATTTGGCATTTTCGCAACTGACGACCTCGTCCTGTTTTCTACATACTAAACTTGTAGTAGTCCACCATCTCAAAATTTTTTTCATTTGGTTTTTCTCATTCAGTTGTTATTATGCCTGATGGACAAGATATCTAGGGTTTTAATAACCAAAAATGTGAAAAGATTACATTGCTAAGGAACAATAATATTTCGTATGTTAGTCATTAAGGAGCGTTTCACATTAGTGTATTTTTTTTTTCAATCTAGTACCGTACTTACGATTCATCTGGTTACAGACGAATAATAATTTTTTTTAAGATATAGTTGACCACGTTGCGTTAACCGCTCGGAGATTTCAGGCGGTCTACTGGGAAGACCGTTTGAACTATTTTCAGCTTTGAATTTCACGTAGAATGCGCGGGTTCAGCCAAAGTCAGTTGTATATTATAGTTTGTTCAACATTCGGTACACGTGACTGCAAAATCAATGACGCGGTGTGGCGAGCTGAATTGTTTTCTTTCTTTCAGTGACCAGTGTAACTGCCACCGAGATGATGGAATGTGGAGAGTGGACGCGGGATATCTTGACGATAAGCGCTATCTACCGGTGAAGCAGGTACCGGTTCGTGATGTAGATAACAGTCATGAAGAAGTATACTTAACGGTGAAGCCGATGGAATGTTACGGAGGTATCACAAAGTACAAAATTCCGTGCGCTATCGTTGGTTAAACATGTCAGCTACACTTTAAGTAGGATATGTACTTTAACTTTGATAATTACTAAATTAGCCATTTTGAAGGTACTGACGAAGGTATTTGTAAAGAGTTGTTATTCGTATCATTTCTCTCCCTTTTATTTTTTTGAATAAAGTCATTCATTTATTTTTTAGTTGTGACGAGCGGACAGCCTACCGAAAAGTAAGTACGTTTAACTTACATAAATTGCATTTACTTTTTTATGCAGAATGTAACAGTATTTATCGCTGCTGAATTGGATAGTTAGTGACCGAGAATCGTTTGATACAATGGAACTATTTGCAACCGGCGCGTTTTTATTAAACGATTATATACACTGCACTACGGCAAAACCCTCAGTCACTTTCTAAATGTAATACAAAACACGGAGAAATTAGTATTTTAATTTATTTATTTTAATATCCTACGCTGATGAAACTTATTGATCAACACACTTAATACTGTTCATATGGTTATATATTTCAAGGCAGGGCAATTTTTCTCAACCAAAAACCAGGAAAAATACTACAAATGTCAATTTATGAAATCGGGTGTTTTAATTCTCTCGTACAATTCTAAATTTCAAAGCTGTACAGAGGGAAAGACATAGACAGTCCCATCCATTATAAACAAAACTTTAAAATTCGTCATTTTTTCATCATAATCTAGTTTGTGGCATATGATGGCTTCGCAGCTTTATCATTGGCGTTAACTACACACAGTGTACATGTACAGTGAGACAATCCCTTTGATGGGGGGGGGGGCTAAAAATTGATGTAGTAATAAATATGGCGATTCCTTAATCTCTTTAAGGTGCTTCTGCAGTCTCCACGCCGAAGTGAAAGGGTCTACCAAAGCGGGTCCATTACTCCTTCAACTCCCGGATCTCATCTATGGACAAGGCCACAACGACGTATGGATAGATGACGGCAACCAGAAAAGGAAGGTCACCGATGTGTATCCACAGTTTTTTAATACCAGGATACGCCGCCAAATATTGCCTTCCAGTGTGGCTCACAACAAATCACCGGACTGTGTCCGCGTGTTACAAAACTGTCCAGTGGACTGTGAACGACTTGCCAAATTGAAATATGCCTCCATGTCCTTGTCCACAAATATAACGAATGCTGGCGTCCAAAAGGCCTTGGGTCAAGTGATGTGTGAGAACGCCGGGGTGACCATTCCTCCCCCTGGAAGCCGGATTGTGGCCTTCTACAAGACTGCGCCTGGCTGTGATTCCTCTGGCAGTTCCACGTATTTCCACCCAGATGATACGAGCATTTGCTGCAAAGAGTTCATCTTGCCTTTCAGCAGACAGCCGTTCAACGTGTTCAATGAAAAATGTAGCCCCAATGTGGACATCAGCACCATCTTTGGTTGAGAAAAACTGGAAATGAATAATTTTGACTATGCTATTTGGAAATAACTGCAATGTTTACAGTTGCAATATGAAATTGCTCTTAAATTATATATTGGTGTTTGTGTTACTTTCTCGTACCAAAGTTTTCTTGCATTTTTATGAATGATCGCACATGTACGTCTAACGTGCACTTAACTGACAAACTGACTGACTAGACAAAAAAAAGAGTACCATCTCGCACTTATTGATGCGTAAATGAATTTTTCTTCAGAGCCTGAAAGCGTTTTAATATTACGCTCCGTGTACAAGCTCAACAACTTAATTTATAACCCTTATAAATTTATTTGCATGACTTATTAACTTAGGTGATCTTAACACGAAAAGGATTCACCATGATTATCCAAAGGTACACTGTACGCGTTTGAATGTCAAAACAAAACTTTCTGCCTCATAATCCTGCAACGTTACAGGTACTTAGGCCACACTTTTTTATTTTTATGGATGACATCCTCTAGGGACCCCAAAATCGGTGCGAGCGGGCGAAAAAAAAAAAACAGTCCAAAAAAAAAAAACTGCTTAAGAAAAGTTATGATTTCAGTACACAGCTGGAAACACTAATTTACCACAGAAACACGTATCCATGCTCTCAAAATATTAGAACATTGTGAATAGGGCCTACTTCGTAGAAAGGTAAAAAGTCATGAATATATATATGCTGCAAATTACCAAATCTATTTAAGGTTATTTCATGCATTCTGTTGGTATAGCAATCAATTAAACAAATATCAAATAAACAGCGTGTCTTTATTTGTACTCTCAGAAAATTAAAGCATTGTAAACACTTCACAGAATTGTTAAAAAATGAAGCAAAGATAGGCCTATGCTTCCTACTACCAAATCTAAAAAAGGTAATTTCGGGCGATGCCATTTTGTCTACTTCGACTCACACGTAGCAGCCAACTATCGGGTGGCCTGTCCGACCTTCAGTCCACCAAATACCACGACGCTCTTGTCGACCCATTTTTCGCTACAAAAAAAACCTGGTATGTGCTGCTTTGGACAGAATGTCACTGAAATTTTCCGGGCGATGATCGCTGGCCACGGCCAGCCTTTTGTATAATTGTAAAAAGGTGATATCGCCATGTCCAATATCAATGGCAAACCAATCCGAAAACGGGTCCCGTTCTCTTTATGACTTTAATTGTCGTGTATTTTGAAATTAATGCTAGAGATGAACAAGAAGTTATATCTTCTTTATAACTTCTTGAGATGAATTTGACGGCAAAGCGGCCATATTTCCACGTGGTGATAATACGCATGCGCAGAAAGCTCATTTTCCACACTCGGAACTACTCGGATGTCTCCGCAGTCGACAATGACGATATGGAGCTTGCGGAATTAGCCGAGGATTGCCGATTGCATTTTCCGGCAAATTCAATATCGACGTTTGCGACAACCGACTTCCTTGGGGAGGGGGGGATTTTTTTTTTTTTTTTTTTTTTTGGAGAACGGACGAAAATCGGTGCGCGCGCAGGATGTCATCCATAAAAACAAAAAAGTGTGGCCTTATGTTACATTCCAGGCTTCAAATACAGTAAGAACCCTAAAAAAGTACCTGATGTTAATATTTCCTCCTTAACGCACAGGAAGACATCACGGTTTATGTGACTGACAGACCAGTCATTAAAAACTAAATTATTCGATCAGATATGGAATAAACATCGAATCTAAGTGCAAGGCCTCGTGGATTATTGTTTCGTGGGTAGTAGAAAATAAAATCGCGTTTGTTGGTAGACAATTCGATTTGGCTGGAAAACAACTGATAGAAAACTTTTAAGTGTTTACAGTGTTTACTTTATAGCGTACAGAAACCTTTTTCGGGTCGTTGGTGATATTTCAATAACGTGATCGCCTCTCCTCGGTATCAATTGCAAGTTTACGGGGTCAGAAAACACACTCTTGGCTACTTCGGTTTTACATTTTAATCAATGTATATATCATCGTCTGAGCCTATATGCTTAAATTATGATGTCAAATATACAGGTTTAAATTTTGGATTGCGGTCCTATAGACAGTTTTATGTTCGCATAAAGATTTCATTAAATGAATTAAAAACACAAAAACAATCCGAGACGATGAAGTTCATAATATGGGAGACAACTGCAAAATAAGAGATCGATTTCAATTTCTACGTGGTTTTCAGTCAAGCTGCCCGACTGTGTTATGCTTTCACCTACCTTTTGTAAAAGAAAATAAATAACGGTTTTATAAACGTTTTTGTTTTCTTTTAAGAGCTAAAATAAGTTCTTTTCGAAATATCATAATTAATAATTAAAGGTTGCTTCCAAAAGTTGGTTGTGCTTCTATTTTATTGGTGGATTTGGTGTTGGTTTGCAAAGCTGTTTTGCTGTTGTTTAAGTCAATCCTCACAGTTTCCTTTTTCGATAAGACAGCCCACAGGATGTGAAAAAAAAATAACACATGTATCGTTCTCAGTCGTGAGCATATATATGCACCCCTTTATCAAGGGCAGCAGAAATCAACTCAGTTAATGGAGTTAATTTCCATAGCATAGCATAGCCAACGCCAGTTAGCTACTCATTGGACTTATGGCTAGTTTGAACATATTGCTCACGATTTTCTTTCTTATTCCTGCGCACTACGTGGCAGGTAACGGGGGTGAGTACGGAGAGGCCTGCGGGCATTTGGTACAAACAATGTAAACGATAATTTAATCATTATCAATTGAATGGGAAAAAAGTTGAAAATGTTTAGGTAAGTAAGTCTTACTGATTGCCCTCATGCTGTATCCATTCTACCAGTACTGTTTCAGTACTTGTGAACAATGCACAAACATGTAGGCCTACACCTACTATGTATCATTTGTGATTCAATTTTTTTTACCTAACTCTATCTTGAATAATCTGCAATCGCTACAGTAACTCATAATTCTTTGAAGTTCCCAGATCGTGTGAAGACGTTTTAAGCCATTATTCGGGTAACGTATTCAAGGAAGGTGTATACACCATAGACCCCGACGGTGCAGGGGGAGTAGACTCCTTCCAGGTCACCTGTACAACTAGAGATGATTTACCTGGCCACGGCGTCACTTTAGTGCCTCACCAAGGCGGTGTTAAGCCATATCTGCATCATCATAAAGGTCCAGCGGGTCTTTCACAGCTCACTTCATTTGATTACAAACTTACAGAAGAACAACTTGAAAGTCTTACCCGTATATCAGGCAAATGTCGACAGTTCGTTCGACTTTCATGTTATGCAGCTCATAATTTCAACACGACACCTTGGTGGGTTTCCCGCCAAGGATGGGACATGACCAACTGGGGAGGTGCCCCGACTAACAGCTCTAAGTGTGGATGCGCGATGCAAAATAACTGTGACAGATCAAATAAGTACATGTAAGTGACACATTTAATTGTGGATGTATCTGAGAAATCCAATTACGATATTGAGGATTAGGTTTGAACAATGCTTTTGCCAATAGGTCCTTAAGTGCAGATCCACGTGGATTTTTTTATGTAATTCACCTTAATTAGGTCACATTGTGAATCTATTAAGAAAACGTGTCATCAGTAAATGTAATGGCATAACTTATAACTTTCATGTAAAATGATTTGATAATTTGTTTGTTCTACATACAGTAACTGCAATTGCCAAATCAATGACAGCGTGTGGCGAAATGACGAAGGATATCTTGACGATAAGCGCTATCTACCGGTGAAGGAGGTGCAGATTCGTGATCTAGATAATAGTAATGAAGAGGTATATTTAATGGTGAAGCCAATGGAATGTTATGGAGGTATTTTAAAGTAGATTATATGCGTGCACACGCTTCAGTTACGACCATTTTGATAAACAACACTCAAAAAAGATACGTAGTTTAACCTCGGGATTTCAATAATTCATTGCTATTTGAGATGTATTGCATTCCACGGCTCTTTTTATTCATTTCATTCATTTATTTATTTTACTGTCATGTGCTACATGCTGAAAAAGAAACACAGCCCTTTCGTGTGTTAAAAAGCCATCAATTAGCAAATGCACCTGTGAATACCACTAAGACGATCTTTAATTACCCCACCTGTTGTAACGTAAAAATTGCCACTTGTTTCTTAATTCAAATTTTCGTACTGCTGAAGTGAATAAGATAAATAATAATTTAACTGTCCTGTTAAACATGTTTGAAATAAATATTTGGGTTTTTCATTTTCTTTGCTTTTAAATTCGATTTTAATGCATTATTATTTTTTCATTTGTTTGCAGCTGTATATTCTGACGAGAAAATCGTATCATCATCTTTCTATGGTCTTTTTATTATTTAACTTCACAGCTGCTTTGTGTTGCTGAAGTCAATCCTTACTGTTTCCTCTTTCGATAAGACGGGCCACCTAAGGTGAAACAACACGTGGAGTCGTTCTTAGTCGTGATATGTATATGCAACCAAGTATGGATGGGCACCAAATAATCAGAATCCTCCTTGCGTTGTCATCGCCATTCAGAAAGCATCACACTAGTTTGAACATTTTGCTCACGTTTCCTTTTTTTTATTTCAGTACAGTACACGGCAGCTCTAGGGAGTGAGTATTGATGGGCCTTCAAGCATATCGTACAAACTATTTGAAAGACTACTTTAGAAAATTTTAATCAGTTAAGGAATTCAAAGATAAGAAAATGTTTCGATAATTTCATGTAAGTTTTATTGTGATAACGCTGAATTTAGTCTTATGTTTCAGTAACTGTGACCAACAAACACTCGACAAATGGACACTGTGTCATTGGTGATTCTAATTTAAATTTAAGTATCTGCCATGTCCCAAAACGGACATGATTTTTTTTTTCTTATGATTGTCTTCTGGTTATTGACTTTCTTGCCATAAGTTCCCAGATCCTGCCAAGAAGTTTTGGGCCATTATGCCGGTACCGTGTTCAAGGAAGGTGTATACACCATCGACCCTGACGGTGCAGGGGGGGTGGACCCCTTCCAGGTCACTTGTACAACTAGAGATGACTTACCTGATTATGGCGTCACTTTAGTGCCTCACGAAGGTGGTGTTGAGCCACAGCCGCAGTATTATCTAGGTCCAGGAAATGTAACACGATACGCTTCATTTGATTACAAACTTACAGAAGAGCAACTTGAAAGTCTTACCCGTATATCAGGCAAATGTCGACAGTTTGTTCGAATTTCATGTTTTGAAGCTTATGCTTTCGGCCCGACACCTTGGTGGGTTTCCCGACAAAGATGGAACATGACCAACTGGGGAGGTGCCCCGACGAATAGCTCTAAATGTGGATGCGCGATGCAAAATAACTGTGACAGTTCACCGTAAGTAACGCATTGATTGCGGGTATGTGATAACTCGATATATGTTAACACTTTTTGATGATTTGAAAATTTTGTGAGGAGGCATTTTTTTTTCTTGTAATTATATTAAGGTCATTTTAAATCTTCATCAGACCGAGTTTTTTCTTTGTCAATTAATATGCTTCATAGCTAATAGACATCTAATCATGTTATCAGTAACTTCCACGGCACCATCAAAATTACATCTTACAGGCAATACGATTTGATGTTTTGTTTTGTTCTACGTGCAGTAAATGTAATTGCTTAAGCAATGACTACGTGTGGCGAAATGACGAAGGATATCTAGATGATAAGCGTTATCTACCGGTGAAGCAGGTGCCGATTCGTGATCTAGACGATAATGGTGAAAAGGCATATTTAATGGTGAAGCCGATGGAATGTTATGGAGGTAGAACAAAGTAGATTGTATGCATACAAAAACTTGAGTTCGTTGAAATTCGCAACCCTCAAAAAAGGATATGTACTTTAACATATTTCACTCTCTTTCAGTGTTTTCTTTATTATTCCGCGGTGAGGGATAGATTATGTGATGAGATAGCCATTAATTGGCAAAATCACCTGTGAATACCAATATGGCGATTTTTAATTTCCCCATATATTGTAGAGCAAAAAATAGGCAACTTGACTTATTTGAAGCAAATCTTACTGAAGTACATAACATATAAGTTCTATTTTTTAATGATTAGTTTTTTCTTAGTTCTTTTTAAAATTCTGTTATCATTATTATTTTCATTGTTTGTAGCTGTACATTCTGATAATAATAATAATTATTATTATCATTATTATTATTTTGTTATTTTATTTATTTATTTATTTATTTATTTTTTTTTTTTTTTTGAAAAAATCTTATCATTGGTTTCTTTAGATTTTTTTTATCATTTATTTATTTATTTATTGTAGCTTTGGCGAGCGGGCCGCCTACTGCAAAGTAAGTACATGTGCATGCAGATACAATTAGCATCTGTGTGTTTTATTATACACTGGTTTGCAAAAAAATTGTTCACATGGTTTTTGATTACGTTCAAAATACCAAACACGAATCTTTATTAATGAACTTCAATAAGTCACAAAACCTTTCCAAAGCAAGTCATGTTATTAATATGGTTATTTGATTCCGTCTATCTCTATCTCTTAGACCGTGCTCGCCTATTTTCAGACGATACTTAGAGTTCCGGGTTGAAAAAAAGCACCAATGCCTTCACATCATTACTTAGATTAATATTTCAGCTGCTACAGAATTTTCAGATGTAGAAACAATTTACTGTCTTTATTTTTTAGAAAATCCCAATGAGAATTGTTTACATTGCCGAGAGACGGCTACTCAGAAACCCATGTGGCAATTTATTTTCTGTTGACAAAATGCGTTTGTAAGCCACTTGTAAATTGTTTATGTTGTGATGTATTTCAGGATTGGAAACCAAAAGAAAGTAATAAAAGAAGTACATTTAATAAATTGTGAAGTACAATTTGTTCAAATCCTGCATGTTCTACATTTCCGAAATTTGAAGGTGCACAAAGGGAAGAATATGACTGTTTCAACTGCCGTAAACAAAACCTTTATGCATTCTCTTTTTTTTTTTTTTTTTTTTTTTTGACTTAGTGCGTGCATGTTCAGTGTTTCGTCAGGGTGCCCATATCACGCTTTCAAGCTTAAATTTTCCTAATGTCTCTTTAGAAACCGGGAAATGAAAAGCTCATAGGTGTAAAATGGTCACAACTACAAGTATAAAGGCAATTGTTACACAATTAATTTACACACCTTTTCATTTAAAAGAAAAACAGTGATGGTTGTTTAAAGAAAATAGATTGAGAGAGAGAGAGAGGTGTTTACGGTGGTTTCTAGCAGTTTAAGGCCACGTGGCTTTTTCCTGTACTAGTAGAGGTTTATGCTACTCCAACTGAGAATGAGGTAAAGAAAGATGGAAGGTGATAAGATTGCGATTTTCTCATCTCTTTTAAGATGCCTCTGCAGTCTCCATGCTGAAGCAAAAGGATCTACCAAAGCGGGTCCACTACTCTTTCAACTCCCAGATCTCATCTATGGACAAGGCCACAACGACGTATGGATAGATGACGGCAACCAGAAAAGGAAGGTCACCGACGTGTATCCACAGTTCTTTAATACTAAGAAACGCCGCCAGATATTACCTTCTAGTTTGACCCATGACAAATCACCAGACTGTATCAGTGTATTAAAAAGTTGTCCAGTGGGCTGTGAACGACTGGCCAAGTTGAACCTTGCTTCCATGCCCCTGTCCACCAAGATGACCGTAGGCGGCGTCCAGAAATCCTTGGGCCAAGTCATGTGCGAGAACGCTGGGGTAACCATTCCTCCCCCTGGAAGCCGGGTTGTGGCCTTCTACAAGACTGCGCCTGCCTGTGGTTTCTCTGGCAGTTCAACGCATATCTTCCCAGATAATACGAGCATTTGCTGCAAAGAGTTCACCTTACCTTTCACCAACCAGGCGTACAACGTGTTTAACGAGAAATGTAGCCCCAACATGGACATTAGCACCATCTTTGGTTGAAAAAAAAAAAAACGGGAAATAAATGCCTCGTGCAAGGTATTTGTGAAATCACTGTAATGTTAACAGTTGTAAAAGTAAAGTTCTTGCAATATTTATATCGATATTTGTGTTATTTATCAAAAACGCTGACTTGTATTTATTTCGATAATCATATTTTCTATGTTTACTCATCCTGCAGTGTCACTGGTACTCATCCGTTCCAATTTAGACTTTCAAATAGTAAGAACCCTCAAACAAAAATCCTGATGTTGATATTTCCTTCTTAACTGCACAGGAATTGTACGAAAAGACAACACGATGACTGACCAACCATTTAGGACTAAATTATTCCATCAAAAAGGCGTAAAATATCGAATCTAAGTGCAGGGCCGTCTTGAGTAATGATTTAAGTAATGATTTCAAGAAAATTAAATGCTCATTTTCGAGGGAATTCGACTAAAAGGCAAATTCGTGATAGCAAACCTATTTTATAGTGTGCTGAAATCCTTAGGTGATATTCCAAGTTCGTGATTGCCTCACCTCCATAACAAGGTCACGAGGTCAGAAAACACGTGGCGCTGTTCGCACTTTGTAGTCAATCAATTTATACACTTTTATCCATGTTTAATATCATCATCTGCAATGCATTAGGAAGCCAATTCTACCAATTAAGATCTTGTACTGCGGTCTTCTAGTCTTACGGTCACAGTACCAGTATTTGATGACGCCAGTAGAGTCGACCACATCATCTGGCCGTGCCGCTTTCTTCTATATGTAGATTCCAAAGCAAAATGGACATCTGTCAATTCTGTATTTTTCATTATGAAAAGCTGCACTTTTTTGGAATTCAATAACAGACAAAAATGATTTTTTTTTATTTCACTAAGACCCTACCTTTTAAAACCAATGACTAAGCTGATAAGTAAGTTAATTAAATATACTATATAAACTGGTCAATGGATATTTGTTTCAATGAATAATTGAATGGGTTTATTTATTTATTACGCCTAGTTTCCTGCCCCCCCCCCCCCGATAACCCCAGCAAACAGGTCATAAGACGCGCGTGTCGTTCTTAGTGCGTAGGCGTATGAATTGCACCTGTATTTTAAGACTAGTTCACAAATAGCGCACTTGATTCCTATTAGCCAAGCGATAAAGACTGGAGATCGCGATATGACTTGTTTGCAGATTGCATTCGCGATTTTCTGTCTTCTCTCAATTCAAGATGTGGGCTGTAAAGGAGGTAATTAGAAGGCTTGCACTTTTTACAAAATTCATGCAACACAAATTAAAAAAATAGAATCGAGCAATGAAGTAGATGTTATGTTTTCATCCAATAATTGTGAATTAATCTCTGAGGCACGCCGCCAAAAGCCGGTACTTTAATTTCCATTCACTTCTGTTTTCTGGTACAAAGTGTCTTGCCATTATTCTTTATAGTGCCCAGATCCTGCGAGGATGTTTTAAGCCATTATGCCGGTACCGTATTCAGGGAAGGTGTATACACCATCGATCCGGACGGTGCAGGGGGTGTGAACGCCTTTCAGGTCATTTGTACAACTAGAGATGATTTACCTGGCCGTGGCGTCACTTTACTACCACCCGAAGATGGTACAAACCAACAGCATTACAAAGGTCCAGGAAATTATACACGATACGCGTCATTTAAGTACAGACTAACGGAAGAGCAACTTGAAAGTCTAACCCGTATATCAGGCAAATGTCGACAGTTCGTTCGATTCCAGTCTCACCTCTCATTCAATTTTCACAGCAGTCCTTGGTGGGTTTCCCGACAAGGATGGGGCATGACCAACTGGGGAGGTGCCCCGACCAATAGCTCTAAATGCGCATGCGCGATGCAGAACAGCTGTGACTATCAATGGTGAGACATAACATATTTAATTTGTTTATGTTTCCGAGAAAATAAAATGTTAATTGTATTACATTACCTTGATCGACAAGTTTATGTGTACATAAATATGACATGTGCACGTGGGATTTTGTATTGTTGTACAATTCGCGATATCAAATATGAAACAAATACCCCTGTATGACAATTTCTGTACATTTTTGGGGATGTAGGCCTACACTGTATCCTGGTATAGGCCTAAGTATACTCATCTACGCCCGAATAAGTTTGTTTTGAATCTGCATCACAGTCAAACAACTCGTACTTTTATTGCTCTTTTACTATCTATTATTTGCCACAGTGGGAGATTTTTTTCTACTTATGCCCCTACTCTATAATATTCCAAGATCATTTTTAAATCAAAATGGCATTTTGGTAGAGGGGACTTACATGTACCTTTGGAAATGAGTACTACTCGAGTGTTCAAATCATTTTTTGTGCTAGTCGCAACACAACTGCTACATAAACAAGGGCGTCCGGGATATTGACATAATAAGCATGATTTTAATTAATCTTTAAAAAAAAACGGAAAAATTCGAGTTGATTTCTTTATCTTTTCTTATAGGGGGGACTGTAACAGCTACATGACTACCTCTTCATGGGTAGTGGACGAGGGATATCTTGATGATAAGCGCTACCTGCCGGTGATGCAGGTGCCAATAAGGGACCTCGATGAAGATGGTGAGGAGGTGTATCTGCTGGTGAAGTCGCTGGAATGCTACGGAGGTGTAGGTGCGTATACTGAGTAAATATTTTAAAAATATTTTTGCAATTTATTTCTCATGTTTTATACAGACAACTTACGACTCATTATGTATACACAAGCTGAAGTTCCTTCTTTATTTGTTTATAAATTAAATCTAAATGTACAGGTATTAATTTATACATGTTTTCTCAATTTTTGTGTTTAAATTTGTTCAAGGCGCTGCGACTGAAAAGACTTCTGAACGGTAAGCATATTTCATTAACAGCGGTGATGAAAATATAAACAACTACCGGTGATATATGAGCTAATTATATAAACTTTGCACGCTTGTCTTTCTTATATAAAGCAGAATATGCTTAGTTCATTGACAACGAACTATGAATGTAGTCTACTGAACATTATTATAGGATAAAGGGGACATTCACAAATTTTCAATTGTATCTTAACGCATTGGCGGATTTTGAGGGGGATGAAAGGGGTCCTGACCCCCTCCCCCGTTCGCCCCATAAAAATGCCCTTCAGCAGACCCCCCCTTCAAATAATCCTGGATCCGCCCCTGCCAACGCCAACTAAAGCGCATCATTTATATATTTTCTGTACCGAGGTGGTAAAACAGCACCATAAAAACATGAAATCCTGTGAATACATTTATTGCTGGAGGCAATATTGCTCTGCTAAAATATGCAAATAAAAAATCGAAGTAAAATTACATGTATATACAGAATATATATAACTATGTGGAAAAAACATGTTACTGGTATAAGGAAGATGATAAATTTCTACTTTACTTTACTAGAGAAGCCATTTTTTCTTCGTTCAATTCTCTTAATTTTACTTTTACTTACAGATGCCAATGCAGTCTTCATGCTGAAGACCGAGGAACTACACCAGGGCCACTGCTTCTTCAGCTCCCGGACCTCCTATATGGGCAACGTCAAAATGACCTCTCTCTCGATGACGGCAACAAAATCGTTAGAGTTACGGATGTCTATCCACAGTTCTTCCAAACTAAAAAGCGGCGTCAGATGCATAAGGCCAGTCCCAGCACGACGGATGTGTGCGTCAGTGTATTACAACAGTGCCCCACGGACTGTGAACGCTTGGCAAGGCTAGCGCTTGGATCGAACACGTCGACCCTCGGTGATTTAGTGTCCAGCGGAGGCATGAAGAAACCCCGGGGGCAAGTCATGTGCGAGAACGCAGAGAAAACATTTCCACCCCCTGGTCGACGAATTTTAGCCTTCTTTAAAACGGCTCCTGAATGCCGATCCGTCACGAGTTCAACTTACGTTTTCCCTCATCCCTGGACATTATGTTGCAACGTGTATTCGTTTGCCTACAACCAGGTTGTGAAGCTGTACAATCCTAAATGTGTTAGGGACAGCAGTTTTGGTCTTAGTGCTCTTTTTGGTTAACTTGCAGCACATTCATTGAAATTAAATAGGCCTATCTGCCACCTAAAGATTATTATTATTATTATTATTATTATTATTATTATTATTATTATTATTATTTCACAGAAGCTTAAGTTTAATAGAAATTAAATAGATATTAGATAGCCAGGCCTTGCGTTTAGGCCTAAATAACCGGTAGGCCTACCCACGTAGGGTCTACTAGTAGGCCTATAGTCCTAGTTGAATGAGGGAGCGACTGAATGACTGAATGAATGATCAAGCAGGTATAAATAGGCCTACGTACGCAGTCGTTTGCCCATGCATGTAGTCAGTTAAGTAAGTAGCCTAAGGGCAGACTTTCCAACCTCTGAGGTAGAGAAATCTGAAAATTGTTAGCCCCCCCCCCCCCAAAAAAAAAAAAAAAGAAAAAAAAATTAAAAAAAAAAAAGATAGGGGCCTTTGATTTGGTCAAATTCCGTGAGATTAGGCCTACTACGAGGCGTAGACCTACTTATTTTACCTTCCCTGGCTATAAAAAAGACACAATATTTGGTGTACATGTAGATGAAGTTGAATTTAGGTGAAAATGAAATTAGCTAAAGTTATTGGCCCACTTTAATATCTTGGTAAGGTCCTCAAGTGGTGAAAATTTTGCATGTAAACGCTCCGTGGAAGGTCGTGAATTTAAAACCTTGCAGGGGCATGTTCTGTTATTTCTCACATCGGCAATACCGTCGATCATTTACTCACATTTTTGTTCGGAATTTTCCGTGAGAAATATTTAACAATCCGGCAAATTCACGTCATATTCCATCCGCCTCTCTATCAGTTTGAACGATAGTAGCCCAACTTTGTCTTGTAGGTCAGAGTTTAATATTGGGTACATTTGTAGTTGAAAAATTTAACCTTTAAACTAAAAGAAATACGGGTTGGTTGTATATATACAATGTTTAGGCCACTCGGAGTACTCCACATTCATCACTAGTATTGATCGTAACCGCTAGGTGTCCCAACTTCGTTCAAATTAAAGAAAGGCTTGTTCTCAATTTGCTGAATAGAAGCAGTAAGTAGCTAAAGGGGAAAAGGATGGTCAATTTTTTTTCAAAATATATATTTGACATCATATCTTCAGCCCTTATCTACAGCAATCATTCATACAGCTGCATAAAAAAAGCTGTATCAAATTGATTGTTTCTCT
The DNA here is from genome assembly GCF_001039355.2 of Lingula anatina. Next base: position 31,701 of record NW_019775585.1, read on the forward strand.
TGGAGAGCCCATTCCCATCATGCAACAGCGCGTCACGGAGATTCAAAATGGCTACCGATTGATTGTTGCACGATTGTTTACGTTTTTTTCGTTGCGTATTTTGACGTTTCTGACGTTATTTTTACGTCATATGTTTGTGTGACAACGGGAATCTATTCCTTGCTCAAGTCTTGACTGGGTAAGTCACATTTTTTATTTCACCTCACCAATCTGTTGCAAAATGCATGCTTAAAACTTCGTTCGGCCAGCTTACGTTAGACTGGCGTACTTGGAGTTATTTGGTATTTTTTAATAGCTGAACCAATCGGAAAATTGACTGTTTTCCTGAATTTTAGAAGTTGTGATGTAATTTCCGCCCAAAGCGTTAACTTATTAAGACAACGGGAAGCCATATTGTCACATAGCAACAGCTGAAAGTATCATAAATTGGGACATATCTTCCAATTTTCACAACTATTTTGATATATATTTTTTTTTAATTTCACTTAATGTAATTTGTCATCCCGTCTCTGTTATTAACCAAAACATTTTTCCTTAGACTAAGTTTGAAAGTGCATTTTAAACAGCAAAGGCAAGTTGCATTAGTTATTTTTGGTCAGTATTGCAAGTTGCAGATATGCAAAGGCAATAAACCTACTGTGTCAGCAGTAGTTGATTTTTTCCCATCTCTTTAATCTGATGAATCAACTCCTTCATTTCAGAGTATAGTGAACAACACTGGTCAGGCACTAAATATCACTGTTAGTTAATTAAAGGTGAAGACCATCTGTGTCTATTACATTAAGGTAAGCATGTCAACATTTAGTGTCAAAAGCCTGCATGATGTAAAAATGAAGATTGATGGTGGTAGTGTTCAAAGTGAACTTGCTGGATGTGTCTGAAAAGTTAAACAATGTGATGTGCTAAGTTAACTTTCCTATGTGTTTCCAATCTCTAAATCTGATATATAAGTATGTTATGCAGTCACTAAGATATACATCTACTGACTAGATTTTAGATTTTAAATGTTTTATTATTACTAAAGGGTTGAAACTTAATGATGTAAGCCTTTATAATCAATATGTATTAAATGTTGTATGTTGCTCAGAATTTACCATCTTGTTTGCCAGCATGTTTTTGAACTCCCTGTTTCTACTGTCTAGAACTTTTTTTATCAGCCTGAATAAACTGTCATGTAAGCCTAAGTATTATTATGCACGCATACCACTTTGAGACAGTCAACTAAAGCATACTCCCCATTATTTGAAAAAAATTATATTGTTAAATTATTTTTTACCAATATAATGCTTTTGATCAGCATGATCTTAACTCATATTGGACTCAAAATTTATTTTATCAAGTAAGTTTTTAAAAAGCATCAGTATAGTAAATTGTTTATGAAATATTGTAAAAAAGTTTGTTTTATTTCAGCTATGGTACCTCAAAAAAATATTTATATCTTTTTACTATAACTCATTTTGTCGAATGTTATAATAATTAGTACTGGTACTTGCAGATGTTTATTCAGACTGACTTTGCTTGCTCTGTGGCTTTTGTGGCTTTTATTTCTTTGGTCTTTCATCTCTGCTTCACTTTTTCTTTCTTCAGTTTTTTTCCATTCTATCCAGTTTCTACTGGAGGACTAACCCTATTTGACTGAACCTTCTAAAACCTGTCTTGCGTCTTCTGTGCCGAGACGAGTTAAAAAAAACTCTCTATAAACTACTCAATAACTCTCACCAAATTTAATTTGCACTGGAGTTAAACCTCCACAGTATAAATTAACTTACATAAAAGACTGCAACTGCAGCTTCATATAAAGAAGTATGCCCCTCCCTCCAATAGGCAGAGCTAGCACTCTAGCTCTTCTTGGAGAGGAGCACCTGCCACCTGTTGGTCGTAAAACAGGTGGGAATGCAGAACCATCAACTCCACCACCAGGAGCTGGCCAAAACCCAAGGCTATCCTCGGCTCCAAACTCCCAGCCACCTGCAGATCAAAGCTTGAGGTCATCTGCACTTGCCCCTGGCCCTTTACAGCGCCCAAAACCAGGCACCCTACAGCCTCTCTCTCTGGGCAGGGAACAGCAAGGCAGGAACGGGCTGGGTCCACGACCTGGTGCCCTAGCACCACTGCCACAAGCCTCTAGAGGACAGCAGAATCGTAGTTTATTGGATGGGGAGGAAATCCAAGTTGGACGACTTCGTCCTAGGAAGAAGAACAAAGATAAAGCCTCTGTCCCGAAGCCACAGAGGCGGGTCATTCCTGCTGCCAGGAGTGGACAGATGACACCAGATGACATGCAGCCAACTCAGAGACCTGAGAGCATATTTGAAGACAGAATCATTGAAGAAGATGATCCCATGTACTACCTTGGAGAACTCCGATCTTATCTGGAGTATGTCACCCCAAGTTGGCAAGATGAGTTTGACCCGATTCTTCATCCTGATAACCCGCTGGGTGCTGACATACCCCTGGGGACTGGCATCAGAGTTCCTCCTCGCTTCCCCAGGGCTGGGACCATGCCCCCTCCAGCCTGGTGGAAAGACCTTGACCTAGCAGCTTTCGTAGAGAAGCTGCTGTATGTACGCCCCGTGCTGCCGGTCATGTATCGTAAAGCATTCTCAGATGAGACCATCAGTGGGTCCTACGAGTTGAGAGTGCTGGATCCAGAGTTCCACCATCCCATACATCTGTTCCATGGGATGACCTCGGATAAGCTGCCACATCCGCGTAAGATTAGCCATCCTCGGCCACTCCCTGAGGGCCAAGTGGTGAGACCACCACGTTGGAGGTTAACACACATAGCAAGAGCGTCGGGTCTTGCAGGTTAGCAGGCAAAGGGTGGGAGACAGGGCCATGCTATCATATCCTTGCCTTATATTGTTCTTCTTAAGGGAGATGGAGAAACAAACAACTCATAACAACAACAACTTGTCCTTTTCTCTAACATAGCTCTGCTATTTCAACTATTTTCTTTACTTGTTAAATCCTTTTTAGTTGTAGAGCTTTCATATTTTTCTTGAGTTAGAATTGAAATCCTTGCTGTACCTAGCTTGTTAACATTTTTCCGATTGCTTTCCTGTCTAGATGTAGCTTCTCTTTTAACTCAGTTGCTTTTTGTGTTGCTAGCATGCACTTCAGTAATCCACCTCAAATAGTTTGATATGAGATTTTGATTGTTCATTTCTCTGTACACCAGGTGCTTTAGATGAGGAAAAATGCTGCCAAGGCTACATGATGATTAATGATCAGATGATATTAGAGGAAGACTATGATGAGAGCTATGAACCCACAGAAGAAGGTAATTTTTAAAAGAAAATTTGATATGTCACATTTTCTTATTTATACTAATATTTGTGTGAAATGTATGGTATTTTATCTAACATGTATTTAAGCAAATTATTACAGTAAAAAAAAGGTATTAAAAGTAGATACTGCTTATTGTAATTTATGTTTAAGTTTGGTCATTTAAATTACAACAGGTGTGTTTTTATAGTAAGAAGTGTAAACTTTTACCTGTATGAAGATGTATTGTGTCACTCATCTGTTGTGAAATGTAAATTTCAGAAATCCGTGAATATGCTCAAATCATCGGAATTGATGTGGACAGAGAGCCTCATTTGATGTATGTTGCCCGTGAAGGCATCAATGCTCCACTACCAGCTGATTGGAAACCATGGTGAATATATGATTTTACAACAACACATGTATGAACACCCACACATATATGACACACATCCCAAGTGTAATGGATTTCTAGAGAAAGATCGAAAGCAGCACTTTTCTTTTAGTATGCCTATAGATAATGACATAAGTTTGAGTAAGGACACTCACCAGCTCTTTGCGGTAGCATAATTTTGTTATTTCACCAACCAAGATTCTAGTGACAATCTGCTGAAAGCCTGTAAATCATTTAAAATAATTTTAAAAAGTCATTAAAAATTGTGCATAATTATACTTTTTATCATTTTCTTATCATTCTTTTTCTCTCTTTCAGTCAAGACGTCAATGGAGACATCTACTACTTCAACTTCTCCACAGGGGAGAGCATCTGGGACCACCCCTGCGACAACTACTACAGAAAAATGGTGGAGGATGAGAGGCGCAGGCAGGCCATGCAGGGATCCAGGGCTGGAAATGGTCAGTGCTGGTGCATTCAGATAAAACATGGTCACTTCTTATCTTATAACATGGGACACACTTATACCCGTGTTGGGTTAACTCTTGTTCTTGTTGTCCAGTTTTGATGGCCTCTTGATTAAGTTGATAAGCTCTACAGATTCAGTCAGTGAAATCCCTCTCCTCCCCCATAGAAAGTTTATCCCCTTAGCGGTAGCATGGAGGGAAGTGGTTGGAATAAAGGGAGAATTATAATTAGTGATGTCTTTGGTAAACCTAGCCTTATAGGGTTCTCAGTAGTACTAGATTGAGGTCACTCCTAGAAATGTCCACTTAACTTGAATGTTAACACACCTTTCCCTTCATCAAAGACTTTTACACATTGTCCTTGCTGATATCAATTATTTTAGACTCACATGTTGCTGGATTATTTTTAATGAACATCTCATTTTTACCAAGAAACTCTGCCTTTTTTTCACACTGACTTATGTTTTGTTTTAATGTTAAGACAGGAACGAATAAATTATTACAAAAATCTTGTCTTACGATGTTCATATCTGAACTAACTTAGACCATAAAATGACCTAGGTTTTTGACATCACCATTTGACAAGAAATCCTTGTTCTTTATAGTCTTTTGGGATAAAGCAGTAACAAAGTATTTTAAAAGGTATCTTCTTTTTGCAGCTGCTGGCAAAAAGAAAAAGGACACAGCCAAGAAAAAGAAGAAAGGCAAAAAGGATGAGGTAAGGTGAAGCTTTTATGGATATTAGAATTTTATCAAAATTATTTGCTAATTAGAACTTGTTAGAAATTGAATCCTGATAGTGAATTTTTGCTGTGTATGGTAAGTACTTCTAACTGAAAGTGTATCTAATGACAATGATTATGGAATACATGACTGTTATGAAAAGATTTATCTATTAATATATGCATCTATTAACATGGTATATAATGGAAACAGTGGCCATTATTTTGGTGGAAGTGTATGAAAACTCATCGTGTAGTGCTTACATGTCCAATACAGTGCTGTTTGATAACACATTTATAGGACCTGCAACCTGTGTCCACAATGAGGTCCCCCCAGGCAACCCTCACTTCTCCCAGAATGCCCTTGGGTCCTATAAGTCAGGTGATCATCGTGTGGCTTCCCAGAATGCATTGCACGTGTTGTGATTAGTTGATTGATGTTTAGATATTTAGTCCAATGCAATCAATGTTCACTTACCCTGTTCTATTAGAAAATGTGCGTAGGCTGAAAAATGGAATTTGCTATTTATAAAATGTTTGTATTTTGGCTGTAAATGCACACTGCTTATTGTTGCTTTTATTCATTGCACCATCTTGATGTTACCGTACATGTGTTGTTTCTGTGCACTGTTGTGTGTTAATTGTGAAGCAACATAGTTGTAAAAAAATTAACCCTGGTCAAAAAGATGTATTTTTTCTTTGATAAATCTGAAAGCTTTGGAACAGCTTTTTAATTTTTGTTGTAAAAATGAATGACTGTTTCTACTGCTGAGTGTTGAAGACGATTTTGGCTTAGTTGAAATTAGATTGTATATAAGTTAATAGTTGCACAAAACGTAGACTGTGTTATGTTATTGCCACATTGCTTCCATAAAATACAATTAACTAAAATTGAATGCTGTGATGCCTCTTTAAAGCCATGTCATCGTGCTTACATTTCTGAAGTTTTATTCTTTTTGATTACTTCTGGTACAGCTTCTTTGCTACATATAAATATATTTGCGAGGTATTGTAAGAGCACTAATTTTGTATTTTCATTTCATTTATTTAGCAGTTCAATAAAAGTAGCTAGGAAAGTTTTTATGTAACACTAACCCTTAGCAGATGAATATATTTGAATGTGCTTGACTGTCTTGGTGTGAACTTACAGTTAAAAATAAATATTAGCATCTTCTCCATCATTTTTATTTGTCAGAAGTTCATTCAACATAACCCCATGATTTCAGTCACATTTGTAAACTGTAGGATGACATCTTTTCCACATGTACCATTATCTTTCAGCAAAAGCTGTTTATTCCATGTCATGTTTATATGTTAGGGGTCTAAAATTTAGTTTCATCTCCTTTTATATTGTATTTTGTAATATAAAATAAGTAAAGGTCATGCAAAGCAGTTAGCATCCTGACATGGATGAAAAGGACATTGTACACAATGGCCTAACTTTACTGAATATATAACTTATTATGTTTCAGCCACAGGGACTTGGTCCACTAAAGGGAGGAGAGACCCCCTTAGGGAGCCCCATGAACACCCTGGGGAGCCCCATGAACACTCTAGGGGGCAGCACCATGGGAAGCTCTCTTGGCAAACACGGATCTCTTGGACCACTCAGGCCGGTGGGAAGCATGGAGGTAAGAGGCTGACCAATGTCCAGCAGATGGACTTTTTTGCCCAATCTTTCCACTGCTTGCATGTTACAAAATGCTTAGTCTTTTTGACCCATTTTACTGTCAATTGTGCTATCATTTTTCAGTTTCTTTTCTCTTTTCTGCATGCACAGTAACCTACACTTTAAGATATACCCACCCCTCTATTTCTCTTTATTTAATGTGCACTAATCACTTCTTTTGCTTTTTGTCTCCTTTGCTAACCAACCCAGTTCTCACACTGTCACCTGCATGTTTGTTTGCATGTTAACTTCCAGGGTCTACCTTCTTCAAAACCTCCTCTGCCTCCTCTGAATACACAAAACCAACCTGATGCTTTCAACAAACCTGCTCTCCCTTCTATTCAGGTGACTCTCTCTTTTCCTTTCTCAGACTAGGGTAAAAAACATATATATGGTACATGTAAAGTGATATAGATAGTTATGGAATTAAGTCACAGCTTCATTGATGTATATGCCTGTGATTAGTATTTGTATAACCTGAATGACCTGTTTTCATGAATGACTTTTAATGTGAGTGATCAAGTAACATTATAATTTCTACGTTATTTGTTTTAATCAATTTTCCTGTTTTAATCAACTTTTTAACTAGCCTTTTTATTATTATTAAATATTTGTTCATGTAGTATTGTAAAGTCTCCTTAACAAATTCAGATTTTAGACTCAAAATAAATGTTATTATTATTAACTTCAGCCCATGAACACAATGGGCAGCACCCTGGGGTCCATGGGGTCAACAGGTGCCAGGCTGGGGAGTAGCTCTGATGGACTAGCTCTGGGAGAAGGTGGTGGAGGCAAGAAGTTCCTCAAGTCCAACCGTGCCAAGGATGCCCCGTCCTCCATGATGTCCAAGCATGAGGAGAAGCTGGACCTGGGGGGAATGTCAGACAGTGATGTGAGTTTCTGGGTGCCTGCTGGCATTTGTATAAGTTTGGCAAATGGCTGGACGTATTCTTGTTTGCTTAAAGAAAATCTAAAATATTTTTTCCTTTAATAATCATTGGTTTAGTTTTGATTTGACAAGTATCCAAGTATTTTGCTGAATTAATTCTTTTAGTAGTATATTTCCCTAGATAAGACTCATTGCCTTTGTGAAACAAAGGGTGACATTTTGTAATGTCCATTTCAGTCTGACAATGACAGGAACAACCTGAAGAACATCCGTTTTGATTTGGCAGAGATGGAGAAGGCTACAGAGTTTGGCTATGAGGTATTTATTGTACTGCGTAGTAATAATAGTCATATACTGTCTTTTCCCCTCCCAACCTCCCAGTCTCCACCCTCCACCCCCACCCCAAAACCTGGACAGACTAAAATGTTTTCTTACATATTCTTTGTAATGCAATCTTTATGTACACTCAGATAATCATTGTGTAGATGCTTTTATTATGTTATTATGTTTGTCTGTTAATTCAGATCAGAAAGCAATTCTGGATATGTACTAGTACTAGATTGTGGTTAGTGAACTGGTTCAGACTTGTTAAGAAGACACCTATGTTGATATAATATATATTTATTTCCCTGTAGACATCTGAGGCCAGTGACAAACCTGCCAAGCCTGTACAGTCTGAGAGTGACAGTGAGGATTACGGAAAAGATATCGTAAGTAAAAAAAAAAAAAAAGATATATATAAAAGTTTAACTTATTAGAAAAGTCAAGAACATGAAATTTGAGTGGTCTTCAACATAAAAGCTGTTTTAATAACAGCAAATTTAATTTCTGTTTGGACATATTCAGGTAACAGCATTGCACTTTGCTATATCAAATATTGTCAAATTCACATGGAAACAATAATGTTACTTGTCATTTCATAAGAATTTTTTGTACACAAAGTCTACAAAGTTATCGCAGTTTAGCAATAGACCTCTTAGCCTGGAAGTATTTAGTTTGATAACTGATATATATGTTGCAAAATTGCTCAGATTTGAAGTTATTTGGTTATTTATGATACACTATTTATATGTTACAATGTGACTACAGACAATGCCATACAGGTGAAAGCTGATCCTTGCAAGTTAAGGTGTGGTCTCCAAGTAGCTGTGGTATTGTCTCCATGTAGTCATATTTAAATGATCATTTTCTGACTGCAGAATCCCAGGAGATGTGTCATTCACTGGCTTCTTTAAAATTTCCAGTCTTCTTTTGTCGTGGGCACACAGTAAAGCTATTACAAATTAGTAATGTTTTAATGTGATTTCAGAAATCTGGAATTGGTCAAGATTTGATGAAAAGAATAGCCTTATTTAAAAGATATACAGTAAGGTGTCTTGAAATTTCAGGATTTTGGAATTGATAGGAATTTAGATGAAAAGATAGCATTAAATCTCAGCGATGATGATGAAGAGTCAACGCAGGAAGCCCTCCATATGTCAGGGAGGAAGAAGGAGCCAACCCCTCAGAAAAGGGTACATGTTTAATAAGAACTTATTCCAGTAGAAATAGATTTCTCCACTTGCTGCTTAAGTGCTTTGTGCTCTTTTTCTGATTTCTTTTGTCCATGTGTGCTTGTGTTATTAATTTTTTGCAATAGAAGACTGAAGGCAATGATCACCCTTTGTGACAATTTCCTTTTTAGTTTGCTTCATGTAATTTTTGTATGTATATCTTTTTTATGGTGCTGGTTATTACTCTATGCTTTATGTTTCATATAAATTCTTCTTTCTTATGACATCTGGTCTTTGGAGGTACCGAGAGAAGTGAGATGTTGCTTCCTGCTACTTTTTCATTGGATGTACACTATATCTTTCTCTTTCTTCATTTCAAATACTTTAATTTCTTTCTTTAGCTTGATTGTCATTCTGTATGATCACTTGCTTATGTGATATTGTCTTTCTTTCTTTCTTTCTTTCAACATTACATCTAAAATAATTCCTTTCCAGTGTCTTGTAATTATTGGAGTTGAGTGCAATTATTACTAGTTGAAGATGTTCTCATCTTCATCCTTAGCACTGAGAGAATAGTCGAGGGTTTGTTCAGTGATGTATGACATTCAAGCTTATAGTTCCACATTTTATGCTTGAAATGGCCATATGCACAATAACTGAGTATAATTTTAACCCCATTTATATAACTGTAGTCCTGATAATGTCCAACACCTTGCTTTATGTCTTGTCTCTCTCTTATGTCATAGATTCCATCAGGAATTGTCCCCCAGACACAGCCCCCAAAGAAAACATTTGATGATGACTTGCACTTGGTATGTGATGTAGTTTTGTTTTTGTCCAACTAGAAAAGAAAAAGATGATTAAACTTGAATCCTTTATGATTTTTATTTTTTATCTGTGTTATCTCTCATCTGGATGTTTTTCCTTTTACACCTTATTTTACTATTTTTGTATAGGACTTTTATTACTTTTTGTTTCAAAGAAAAATGATCTAAAAATTCCCTTCATTTGCTGTGATGTAGTCCTGTTTCTAAGCAAGAAATTCATCCTTACTCTTTCCTTTGCTTTCCTTGCAATCTTGATTAAGCGCTTTTTTAATGTTTTCATTTCTTGATCTGCTTCTTTTGTAAGTTGCAAATTCTAGCATTCTTTTTTCTTTCTCTTTTTTTTATCCTTTCTCTATGTCTGTGTATCTGTATATCTGTGTGTAGAGTGACATAGATTCTGACTCTGAGTCCGACTCCTCTCTGAAAGCAGCACTCAATATGCAAAGTAGAAATGTCAGGGAGCATGAGAGACAGCTGCAATTGGTATGTCACATGTTTGGCATAACATGCAGGAATTTTCATTTATTTAAATTTTTTTATTTTTTATTTGTCAGATATGTTTTTGCTAAATTTGGCATAGTAGAGCTTAACCAAGTGGTGAATGTATTCTTATTTGTCAATGGTAAATGTAAAATTTGTTATTGTTTATAGCTAAATTTTACATTTAAATAGTTAAAAATATTGATTTAAGTTGGGTTAAACTTACCCAGCTATTCAGCTTATGGAAATTCATTTGGAGAGAACCCAGCATGTCATGTAAACATTGGGACAAATAATGTCATTTTTAGTAAACTCTTAAGTGGGTTTAAAATTAACAGTTTGTAATTCATCAAATCAGGACAAAGCTCAATCATTTAAAATCATATTTTATAACTGTTACTAAGCTTTTGTTATGATTTCATAACATAAAAGTAAGGTCATGTATTTACTCATTCGTTATCTTTATTCTATTAGGATTTTGAACCAGCCACCAAGGTTACCCTACCTTCCCCCTCTGCCAGTGGCACCTCCATGGAGGACGAGAGGAAAAGAAAGGCTGAAATGGCAGCTCTGGCAGCTCTGGCAGCAGAGAAGTAAGTGTGCATGTGTGTGTGTGTGTTTGTGTGTCCGCACATGCATGTATGTCTGTATATATAACTCTTCCTTCTTGCATTTTCAATTTTCTTTTGCCATAAAGATTGGTTCTTGTTAGCAACAAGTAGTAAATATAAGATTGTTATTTCTTTTTCTACTCATAATTCAACAAACAATCTAACACTGCATTTGTAAGAATTGAAGTGCAGAATATGTTTGGCGTCATTGTCTCTTTAGAATCTAATAGATAATTTTAAAAAAGTGTTTTATCAGTGCATACACTTAACAGTAGCAAATTGCGATTACAGAAGGGCTGAGAGTGACAGACAGCTCAAGGCTGAGGAGGAAAAGTTGAAAGCAGCCAATGAGAAGGCCCTGGACGAGCTGCGTAAAAAGTTACAAGAGGAGGAAGAAAACGCCAAGCTTGAAATGCTGGAGGTAGGTGCTGACCCAGTTATATACTGCTTTATCTTTAAGTTTTTATGAAGTAGTACTCTTCAGATTAGGGCAGGCTTTTAGGGTCAAGGACTGAATACATAGATAAAATTATTTGTACAACAGGTGCTTAGTTTTAAGCTACTATCTTTAAGATGTGTAAGAAAGTCTTTTGACATCTTTTTTCTTAATCCCCTACTGTTGACTTTTGATATCATTGTAGGAGAAAGAAGAGAGGCTGTCTCAGCTGAGGAAAGATATCCAGAGGGAGACAGAGGCAGCTGAGAGAGATCTGAGACAAACTAAAGAGAACAAGCTCAGGTTTGTTGGATTTTTTAAGTGGGATCTTTTGCAATACTTTGTGAAATTGTATGTTATATATTTTATATATGAAGAGGTGAGGTGTGCATCATGCATCTAGGATCGTAGAATTTAACCTAGACTTTCTCGTGCTATATTATAATGATGTCTTTTTTTTTTTGTTATTATTCTTTAAGTTTTCTTTCCTCCTTTTTCTTTCTTTTAAAACAATCAGGCTCTACATAATTATAATCTTTATTGCATTATACTTTCCCCCCTGTTTCAGAATCCTCAGAGATGAGATCAATGAAGAGATAGAGGATGAAGAAACCAAACTAATGCAAGGCAAGCTGGACTCCCTGGCTAAAATAAGAAGAGAAATGAAGGTAGAGACTGAGGAGGAGACCAAGAAAATGAGGTGCATAACTGTGCTTTTTCCTGTAGATGTTTGCAATACTGTTAGGTGTTTGTTTTTGATGAGATGAACCAACAGATAATAAATCTAATACATTCTCTATGAATTTCGTTAAATTCCCAAAATGAATTATAATTTTAAAAAATATGAACATGCTTTCCAAATGTTTAAAGTCATATTGTTTCTGGGACTACTACAACCCTGGTAATCTTGATATCCAAGTTAAATTATTGGCAAAAAGCAATATCCATTTTGTTTTGTAGGGAAGAGCATGCCAAAGAGCTGGAAAAGATCAAAGCGGAGCTTGCTGAGGTCCGGAACAAAGAAAGGGGAAACATTGAGGAAGAGAGGAAAAAAGCCAGAGAGGAGATTAAGAAAGAGGTGAAATTTTTGGGGTGACATAGGTTTAGTAACAGAAGCTTGCATTGGTGTAGTGGTCATATGATTTGGGCATTTAATTATTTGTTGTCAGTGTGTTGTAGCTGTGATAGCTTTAGTAGAGGATATAGTGTGACTGATGTTCTGTTCAAGAGACTGACAATTAAAAACCTACAAGTACATTGGAGTAGGATTCTGTAGTAGTAAACAGTTAGATTGGGCAGGCTGTAAGTGCAATCAGTGGACATTGGAACATTATAAATTTATAAATCATATTAAATTTTCTTGGAAATTTAGATATCCTATCTAAAACTTTTGAGAAAATCATGCTCGCTAAAGGTGTTCTTGATTTCTCTTCATCTCCATGATAAGAGGGACTCAAATATCAAAAACCTTTGGGGTTTTTAGATTGCCTTTTTATGGATTTATAGATTGTCATTTTGACATCAGTTTTAAGGAAAAAAAACTCCAAGAAAAATTATATATATATTTTGTCCAATGTTCATTGTAAGGCAGTTACTTAATGAAATGCTTCAGCTTCTTACAACATTGCGTGAACAGTAGCTAACTGCTTTTGCTTCAGATTGAAGAATATCTCTCAGAGGAGAAAGAAAAGCTTGAGGAAGAGAAGCAGGAGAGGGTGGACGAGATCAACGAGCAGTATGAGAAAGAAATCGAGGAGATGACAAAACAGCTGCAGAAGGAGCACAATGCTAATGTCCAGGAAAGCAGGAAAAAAATTATCATGAAACATGAGCAGGTGCTTACAACTCACATACAGTTAATATGTGAATTTAATGAAGATTTATATTTGTGTATTGATATGTTGTGGGGACGTGTCATTTTAGGCATACAGAATTTGTACTTGGCATGGTGATGTTTTAAGATTCTTTATTACAGGAATATCCCAATTGTAATTCTCATGGTTATAAGTTGTGTAAAAAATTGACAGTTGTAGAAATAGAAATTATACTGGATATTGTTAAACTCAAAGAGTTCATGGGAAGGACTATCATCAGTGTTTGATTTTTAAAGAGCTGAGCATAGTGATGTGTGAAATGGGGCTTAGAAAAGGTAGCGACTAAATAATTAGTGCTCTAAACAGGCCTAGAAAAATGTACAGCTGATAATGAGAGTGAAGTTTGCAGTGTTTTTGCTTTGATTTAAATTGCATATGACAACTCTTAGCAGACATCACACATGATTTTTTCCTCAAATTAATCACTGTCAAACAAACACAGAGGAGAGGTGAGTATAGGCTCTAAAAAGAGAAAACCAAGTAAAGTTTTGATGGGTAATACTTCATAGTTATTATTATTTTTTTTTTTCGAATGTTTTTCTTTTAATGATAAAAATTTCATCAAATCCAGGACATGAAAGATCTAGAGACAGAGCTGAAGACTTTGCAACAGAATGAACTTGATAGAAAAGAACAGGAGGTCAAGGCGGCCAGAGAGAGACAGAAGGCTGTTGATGATCTAGAACGAGGCCTGGACGATGTCCTGAAAGAGAAGAAAGATGAGATCAAGGCAGAGCAGAATAAGGTCCTGGCTGATATGAAAGCTGACTTTGAGAAAACTGTGAAGAAAATGCAAGATGAATACAAGCAGAAGGTGATCATTTATTTGTTTGTTTGGTTTTTTCTGTGAAGTAAATTTTCCTCTATAAAAATTTTCAATAAATTCCCAGACAAAGGCCCTATGGTTCTGGCTAAAAAAATAAAACAATAAAAGTAAAAAGCAAAGTTATTTTCAATTCAGGAAAAGAAAGAGAAAGAAAAAGTGGAACAGCAGCTTGAAACGTTGAAGAAAGAACTGAAGCAGAAACAACAAGAGGAACTGGAGGAAGTTAGAGAAGAATTTGATGATATAAAGAAAACTCTAAGAGCAGATCTGCAGCAAGAGGTGAGAAACACAGGGTAGAGATGGGTAGGGTGGGAAGAGGTGGGTTGGGGAGTAAAATTCCCTTTACAAAGTTTGGTTATACAGAGAGAGAAAATGTGATGAAAGCAAATGTGTGCTACCACTTTATTATTGGACCTAAAGCATTAGCATGAAGTTTTCCAAATTGAGGTTTTGATGTTGATAAACCATTTCATGAACACTGACTTTATTCTGTCATGAAATATGAGACTATTGTAGGATAGATTGCAGTTTTGGAATAATAACATTGTGGCAATTAAGGAAGTTGGAATCAGTAGAATAACTTGTCATATTTTTATTCTCCTTGAAGCTTGACGATGTTCAAAAGGAAAAGAAAAAGAAGACTGATCTCAGAGCAGAGAATGAGAAAGAGTTGAACAAGATCAAGGCTGATTTTGAGAAACAGTCCAGGAAGCAGAAGGAAGACAACGAGAAACAGCTGAAGAAGATGAAAGCTGAATTGGAACAACAAAACAAGGAATGGCTGGAGGAACAAAAAGAAAAGGTAGGTAACAACCAGGAGAAGTATCAGAAACATTTTTTCTCAGTCTGTATTTGCTGTCATTATGAAGTGGTTGGTGAAATTTTTTTTCTAAAGTTCCACTGTTTAAGATGTGCTTTATAAGACAGGGGTCCACGATATTGACCACAGTTTATCATAATTATATAATCCAGCTGTCTTAAAAATTGTTATATTTTATTTTTACAGGCTCAAGAGGAACAGGAATTGGCCAAGAAAGAATTTGAGAATGAGTTGACCACCTTGAAAGAACAACTGGCCAAGGATCTTGAGCAGATGAAGAAAGAGTATGAAGAAACCAAACAGCAGCTCAAGGAAGAGCTAAAACAAAAGGTAAGAGGTCACCCTTATTTAGGATAGATTGAGATGATGAAGCAAAGAAAGACCAAAAATTTGCAGTATGTGTGTAGAATGGAAAACT
The DNA here is from genome assembly GCF_001039355.2 of Lingula anatina. The sequence goes on from NW_019775585.1 coordinate 46,894, forward strand.
TATCAAGAATTCTGTATTTAAAAATGTCATTGTTGAAATTTGGAAGATCTGATATTGTATAATATGTTGTTTCCCCATGTGTGTGTATTGCATGCGAGTGCAATGAGGCAGATCATTCCATCAAAAGTGGCATATATTAATGTGAACCTTTTGTTATATACAGGAGGACAAGATCAGGAAGAAGGCTGCAGAAATTCAAAAGCAAAAAGAAGAAAAATTGCAAGCAGAAATGGCTGCAGAGCCATCAGAGAATGAACTGTCAGATGAGGTGAGATTTCTTCTAGACTAGTAGGCTAATTATACTTTTTGTGTGTGTGTGTCTGTGTGTGCATGCCTGTTTGCTAGTGAGAGAGAGACTCTGTCAGTGTCTTAAATACACATTTAACTTTTTTTTTGTTAAACTTTTTTATCAGGAAAAGAAAGAGAAGACCAGAAAGAAACCAAAAGCAGCCAAGAAAGTTAAAATTGTTGAAAATGGAGACTTAGGATCTGACAGTGATAGAGATGAGACCACCCCTAAGAAGAAGTCAGGTGCGTATCTCCTAGTCCCTGCCAGTAGTACTGCATACTTATTGTTACATTCATTTGGTAGTAAATGCTTTAGTGCCACATTTTTAAAGCAATGCTTTAAAGATCTTTTTGTGTACAAGTTACTGATTATCAGTTTGCAGGTGTAGGCTAATGCATTGCTTTTGGTCATTCATTGTTGTTGAAAGTTAAAAAAAAAAAAATTAAGGTTCATTTTGTTTTCCACATAGTAATTATACAGGACTTTTGCTCAAATAATTAAGAAACTCTGTCCAACATTTTGAATATGTTCTTAACTCATAAATGACTTCTATGAGAATTTTTTAATTGATTTCAGTGCGTCGAAGAAAACATCAGTCTGAGGAAGAAGAAGACTTTAGCCTGTCTTCAGAATCGGAGGTAGAGGAGGAGGTTGAGGTTACTCCTAAGAGATCAACCAAGAGAACCTCTGGGAAAACTTGGTCACCTGGAAAGTCACGCCCCAGAACTGCCTGGAAGGAAGAAATATCCATACCTACTGCAGATGAATTCTTTGACTTCGTTCACTCTGATAAAATGAAGAGATTGTTGCGGTCCAAGTGAGTTAAACGTAGACTATTGTACATATCTATAGGGCATTTTTTGATTTGTGATGGTGTTGTTTAAATTTCTGTTTTAGTCATGTGCTAGATTTTTATGTTGATACTTAGACAAAGACAATGCTTTTGGTTTTACATTGGAGAGTTTTTGGTTGTGACATCTTTTCATCTCATCTAATAATAACGAGTACTTTAAGTTTGTTTACTCTAAGGTTGTCCTTATGGCATTAGATATAGCAGTGAGCAGATATAGACTTTGAGTTTTATCTAAAGTGTCAATTTGTATTATTATTATTATTTTAAAATTATTTATTTTTTTGCAGAGAATTCAAAAACCGCATGTCACTGGAGAGAAACAGCATAAGTGTGGCTGAGGAATTCTTCCGGAAGCAGCGCCAGGACATACGGCGTCGCCAGGCTGAATTCAAAGCTGCTACCAGAGAGTATGAGAGGGACATGGAAAGATTCTATAAAGAGGTGGCTCACTGTTTTGTTGTACAATATCTGCAAGTTACATTTTGAGAGAGAGAGAGAGATGCTTCAAAGAATAATAACTTGTCTGTACTTTTCTCATTTTCACAAAACTTTGACAATACAAAAAAAAAAAACTTTTGGACTTCTTTGCCTAAATGCATATCCTGATTCTAGCCTGTGTATAAGACCAGTTAATTTTTTTACCCTCTCTGATAAATTATTGAATAATTGATTTCATAAATCCTTACCTACAGATCTGAACTTAGCTCAGAGCATAGATTGGTTTTCACTTCACTCCTCATGAGATTATATAAAGTTTATTCCATATAAATTTTTATGCCTTTATTTAAACATTGTGTTTGTAATCCCAGGGTCTGTCCCCAGCTGGTAAGGCCGCGCTGACCTTCACCAAGGCCAGACTGGACAAAGAGGCCCAGGACCTGGATGCACTGACCAGTAATGTGTCCACTGGGTCCAGGCTGGTCAAGGAGAAGGAGAAGAAGATCAAGGAGTGGGAGGCTTCACTGCTGGAGGTGAGTCGGGGTGTATTAAAATTATTATTATTATGGTCCAAATAATTTTTATTTCTTTTAGTCCTAGAGGAAAGAGATGTAGGCATGTTTGGATGGATCATTTAACACTTGTTACCCACTTTATAGTAGGAGATCTGACACTAGCATGGGATTGAGATCAAGATTTATAGCTGTAGGTTAAATTGTAAAACTTAAATAGAAAAAAAAACTATAGATGAAAAAAAAGTGGTGCAGTTAACTGCTGCAAGTAGCTTAGGGAATTATAATCATTCCTATAATGTGTTTATTTATAGTTTTTTCTCCTTTTTTGTGAGGGGCAAGCTGGGGAGGTAGTACATGTAAATATCATTGTCATAGCCTTCTTCTGTTTCCTCATTTCACATTTATTTACAATTCTTTTTCTTTTTAGTCCGAGTCTGACTCTGATACATTCCAAATATTTGACCATCCGAAACGACCACCAACTGACCATGCTGACCTGTTGTTGACTGACTCAGATGAGGAGAGTAGTGGCATTAGTAGCAGTGACCTCAACTTGGATGATCTTGCAGCGGGTCAGTTGTCCCTTTATAATCTGGATGTAGCTTGGAGATTATTAATGTGGATTGGAAGAGAGGGAGGTTTTTCCCCTTTTGATATTTGACAAGAAAAAAACACAAGGAGATATAAGGCAGTTAACGTCTTAATTCAAACAAAACCAAATTGCTCAATTACAGCATTTATTACTGCATTTTTGATGTATGAATGTATGGATTTTGATGAACAAGTATAAGTCATTTAGTAAATACTAAGTAGATAAAAAATAAATAAAAAAGAAAAAAATCACAAGAACTGTATTAAGCAGAGAAAACTTTTATGCAAGCTTTGTGTTCTGCGAACTACTGTAAGACCAAAAAGGGGGGTAATTTTCTATTTTCATTTGCTCACTGAAAGAAAGAAAGGGAGAAAGAGACAAAGAAAGAAAGAAAGGGAGTTAAATACATTATAACTTTTTATCATTTCTTCTCCAGGTGTTCCCTCCAAGCCTTCTTACAGACCTACCTCCTGGAGACACAAGCCAACTGCTGGCAGCGACGGTGCTGACTCAATCTTTGGTGCTGAGTTAAGAAGACTGAACCAGAAGATGGAAGATGTCATCAACTTCATGAAGTCTAATGGCTACAATAACTCTGGTGGAGCAACAGAGGGCCCTTATGGTACGAGTTAAGAGATACAAATAAACTGGGGAAGGGTTGAACTCATTTTTGAAGTTTGAGTGGAGAAGATGTTCAGTTTATCAATCATTTATTGAGTGTTGGGTATTATTGCATTAAATCATTTTAACATAGTTCAAGAAACAAGTTTTGCCACATTATTTGTGCATTTCAAACTCAGACAAAAATAATTTGTAAAAAAATAAATCTGAACAGTTATTCTTAACTTAATGACAAATGAGAACTGTTGCCTATTTTGCAAAGAGTTATATAAAATAAAGTGGCGGCATTTTTTTCTGTATCAGTGAATTGCTATTTAGTGTCTTTTACTTTATAATTATTTTATTCAAAATTATTAATTTTCATTTCTTATTTTATCAGGGCCTAGCACCTCAGAGCGCCTACCACATACACGTGGGCCTTACCCTCAGGTCTCTACCAACCCAGACAACCCATACAAGTAAGTCTTATCTTGGCTGTAAAAATAAATGAAATATTAGATTTTGTTCTTCCTCTGCTATTGTTTTACACTGCAAAATTATTTCATTTATTATTTTGCTGTTTGCATTTAGTACTACTTGAACTGCTATCTGTTGAATTTTATTCTCTCTCTCCCTCTCTCTCTCTCTCTCTCTCTCTCTCTCTCTCTCTCTCTCTCTCTCTCTCAGAATCATTATTTTTGAAATATAAGTTTCTTTTATTCTACCTCTTCTGCTATTTTCTTTTCTTTTTCCATTTTCACATATCTCTTCAGTTATTTTTTATTTTCTTTTCATTTATTTTCTTTACCTTAGCGTGTATCACACTTGCCCTGCCTATACTAGCTGGCCTCACTTCAACTCTTGCTTAGCCTGCTTGTGAGTATGCTTCCCATCATCTTGTCCCTCTGCATTTCTCTATATTATATCTAGCCTTGAGGCATGTTCACATCAGAACTAACTTACACCAGGTTAAAGCTAGTTGACATCACTAGATGATCAGGCTGTTTAAGGGTTCATTCCCATTGAAACTATCATTCTACATAGAATGAGCCAACTCAGTGGGGACTCTCCCTGAGTGCAAATAGATTATTAGATCAACACGCCTCCCGGTGCTGAGAAGAATACAGAATAAGCTGGTGGTTATACCAGGCCATTGGATACAAGAGGAGGCGTGTAAATCTGTTGATCTTGGGAGTTGTATGCATATCCCAGGGCACACTGGTTCCTAGGAAATCTGGTCGTTTGCTGACATCATTTGGTCAATTTGTACTCAAGTTGGTCCTGATGTGAATGTGGAACTTAAGACCTGATATCTGTTATCTATGTTTTGCTGTGCTGTGCTGTATTGGAGGTTTCTTGGCTTGTCCTCGTGATGCTTATACATTAGGTGCTGTCACAGTAATGTGTGAATGTGCTTGTGTTATATGTTTCTTTTAAAATACTTTAAAACGTTTCTTTGTGAAATCTTGTGCTTATACTTGAAATAATCAGTGAGATAAGATGGAAAGATGCATTTTCTATGTTGTTGTTGTCATTTTGTATGTATATGATCACTTGACATAATGTTCACCTTCACAATTGCAGTAGAGCCAACAGAGCAGCTGTCAGTGGTGAGATTCCTCCAAGAGAAACAGCTGATGAGTTTCTACAGAAGAAATGGCGGAAGTATTTTGGAGGTGAGTGCATTACCCCTATCAATTCAATAGGAATTAAATGTTCAACTGCACAAACATTTATGAACAGCTTCATTTTCTGTTTATTTTATTTATTTTTTTTTTTTTCACAATTTTCACAACTGCACTGTGAAGTTAAAAGACCACCCAGGGGCTGATCTCACAAAGGAGACTAAGACTGAAAGCTGATCTTTTTTTTATTTTTTTTGTCTACTTCAATTCAGGATAAACCAATAGTTATCTATTAAAATTAGCATGTTTTTATTTGTTACTAACAGTTGAGTACTTTTTTAGGTAATCTTCATTTGCTGAAATATGCTGAAGTTTTAAATCTAGATGAATTAGACGTTTTGCATCAGTCCATTTGTGATAGACTTATTATGAATTGATTAATGGCATGTTTGATTATACACATTATCAGCTATTGATAATATTATTTTAAAAAGCACAGTGATTAAGATGATAATTTATTTTTTTTATAATTTGATTGCAGATTCACGCCCGCCTCTTCCACTTCCATCTCAAAACAACCACCGTGCCACCACTTTCAGCCTCGATTATACACCGGCTAGGTGAGTCAGTTCTTTTATGCTGGCCGTTCTCTTCAGTCTTCACTCACCTTAAGGACCACATGATTTAAATTGTAAATGTTCCTACTGACCAGGCTTGCAGTGAATGAAATTTTGCACTTGTAAATATATGGGCACTTGAGGGTCATGACCACTTGTTTATCATGTTAGTCGTGGCTAATTTATACCTATTCAAATACGTCTTAATTCAATTATTTGGCAACTAAGCTAGAAGTGATGCCTTGTTTTAACTTGTGAAGTTATACACAAAGGGACAGTCACAATAAATTGTATTTGATTTAAGGGATGATTTAAGATTGGGCATTTCAGAAATTAGTGTCAGACTGGCATAATTTCTTGTTCTAATCCAAAATCTGTTATGCATTACATATCTAATTTTAAGACCAGGCTTATTTAATTCAGATTAGAGTCTGAGATATAGATTTGAAATTGATTAAAACTTTCAGTGAACTTGTACTGTAACATTTATATACACCACTACTGTTTTTTTTATTTCTGTAAAATAAATCTATTTATTTCATTTCATGTATTTCTTCATTCATTATTTATTCATTTATACATTTATATACAGTGAGTTGATCCGCCAACAGATGGGGTCAAAACTCCTCAACAATAACAGCTCCGTGTTTCCTCCCCACAGACCAGTACAGGAGCAACTGGCGGAGAGCAAGGCATGGCTCAGGGAATACGAACTGAAACATCCACTGCGTGCCGCCAGCGTCGCCACCTCCACCCACGCTCCCTTGACCAGTGGCGCCCCCATGGCTCCACTGTCCACTACAACACCCGGTCTCAGTAGTCCACACGCTACTTCGGCCTCACTGGCCGCTGCTGCTGCAGCTGCTGGGCGGTTCAAATTTGAACTGGACGATGCTAATTCACTAAGGGTTAGACACTATTAGGTAGTAAGTTATTGTCGCTAAGATACACTTGTACACTCAATACTACAAATTTAAGTAATTTTACTTATTATTATTATTATTATTATTATTATTATTATTATTATTTTATTTGTGAATTTAAAGTTAACTTTAGTACAGTTTTATATTTGGCTTTCACTTAGTAGACAATATTCTCATAATGTTATACAAGGCACTGGTTAAGCTTAAATATGACAAATCATACAGGCAAGGCAGCTACAATTTAATGATTTATTTATTATTTTTATTTATTTAATAACATATTTATTTGGCATGAATTGAAATTGAAAAATAGTTCTTTATGAATAGGCATACAGTTAGGATTGATATTATTAAGGTTAATAGAAAAAAGTTCAAGAACAGCATTTAAGACTACCATGTGAGGGCACTGAAATAAATATACTGCATAATATTGTAAATCTACAGCCACTAAGGCAGTTGATTGCACATGTTCAAGTTACATGGTAAAGTGTTAAAGTCATGAAGATTGTCACACAGCTCTCTTTTTACAAGTCCTGGTATAGGGAATTGATAAATGAAAATATGTATAAGAATATCAGTGTTATCACATGTTTACCATAGGGGATAAGACAGTGGGTCAATTTGAAAAGATATTTAAGGTGTTGTTATATTTAGGGATGCAGGCTATGGAGTATGAGAAAACTCCCGTACGCCCTCGTTCTGCAACTTGGCATAAAAAGAAGGACGGGGTTGTTTAAAGTCCTCGAGTGACGCGGGTGTTCTCTGTAAATGCTTGTTTTCAAGAATGAGTGGGTAAGAAAAAAGCTGAAATGGTAGCTTATTTAAAGCAGTATGCGCCTACTTTCCTTTATGCAAAAAGCGCGGAAAACTCCCGTACGCCCTCGTTCGAGCACTTTGCATACAAAGAAGGACGGGGGTTGTTTAAAGTCCTCGAGTGACGCGGGTGTTCTCTGTAAATAATGTTTTGAAGGAAGAGTGGGTAAGAAAAAAGCTGAAATGGTAGCTTATTTAAAGCAGTATGCGCCTACTTCATGTTAACGCACAGAAAACCCCCGTACGCCCTCGTTCGAGCAATTTGCATACAAAGTAGGACGGGGTTTGTTTAAAGTCCTCGAGTGACGCGGGTGTTCTCTGTAAATGTCAGTTTTTAAGGAAGAGTGGGTAAGAAAAAAGCTGAAATTTAAAGCAGCATGCGCCTACTTTCCTTCATGCAAAAAGCATGGAAAACTCCCGTACGCCGTCGTTCTGCCACTTGGCATACAAAGTAGGACGGGGGTTGTTTAAAGTCATCGAGTGACGCTGGTGTTCTCTGTAAATGCTTGTTTCCAAGAAAAAGTGGGTAAGAAAAAAGCTGAAATGGTAGCTTATTTAAAGCAGTATGCGCCTACTTCATGTTAACGCACAGAAAACCCCCGTACGCTCTCGTTTAAAGTCCTCGAGTGACGCGGGTGTTCTCTGGAAATATCCATGTACAGATAAACGTCGGTGAGAGTTGTGAAACGAGGATAATCGACACGAAAGATTATTAGACAAAGGATGACCCTATATCACCAAGACAAAAAGAGTAGAAATCCTTTTGACGTGAACTTGCCCAATGAAGCTATTTAAAGTACAAATGACCTTTCTCGACCTAGTGTGCGTAGGGAGGAGATGATCGTGAAAAGAATCAACATCTCTTCTCCCTATAGAGTTATTTATTTTTGATTTATTATGAGGCATCATAAATAGCGTGACAATAGAACATGTACGACAGCTACATTTGCGTTCGTTAATTATGACTATATTTTCACTTTAGTGGCAAGTACTTGTAATAGAAACGTCTTTACTCGATGTATTCTGAATATGCCTGTAAAATGTAACATTGGATTTATGATCGGTAACACTGCATGAAGGGGCGTACGCCTTTGTTTAAGCAGCGATGGGTGGTTTGATAGTTAAAAGCGTGTGTACGCAGTTAAAGAACTATGATTAATTGCCTCTGCCCTTTTACGCTACGACCGTCTTCTCGTATCTGTAATGATATTTTTTGGACAAAAGTATTAATGGGCTTTTAGTCATCGGTTTCTAAATGTGTTGCCTTTGTAAACTTTTTGTGGATCCATAGATATCACCATATATATATATATTTGTTTTTGTTTAAGAACCAGTGCCTTTACTAAGTTATTTAAGTATCAAATATCGAAAGCTATACATATATACTTAATAAGAAACATTTTTCAAAAATGTAGCCTATTTCAGTGGATTCTTATCCCTCCATTATGTTGTTTTTAGCATAACGAGATTTAAATTTCTGTGTTATGCCGAGGAATATCTGATATTTGCTCAAATACAGAAATTGTAAATAGTTTATAAATCCCATGTAAATAGATTTGTATTTAAGAAAGTGACTGTAAGTACTGTGTACAGTATATATATAAAACGAGCAATAAACGTACCTAAATTTTACATTAGCGTTTTTTTCTCGGTCGTTTGGTATTGTAGTACAAGTTGCCACGTATATCAGCTTGTGTCATGCGTTTAGAAATACTGCAAGCTATATTTATTTTTCCTTAAATGAATGATTGCTTGCTGGTAGACTAACAGTATGTCGTTTACGAATGAACGCTGTACTGGGATTCTAAATCCACGCGGAATAAAATCTCTCGGTGTAAATTCGTCTTTCTCTATACTAATAATCAGACACGACCAAATCGGTTCGAGTGTTCGGTAAACATTTGCCTCTTAAAACATGTAATTTGTAAATAGTAAGAGGCTCTTGGCTGCGTTTGTAGCACGGAAACATAAATCACCGTAAAACGCATTTAAAAGTATAATTTTCATTTGTTAGAGAGTACGTTGTAAAGAGCGTAGTTTAAATGTTAGGTATCTCGCAGAGATGGGACCTGACAATGACTTCCTTGAACTTATGTTAAGACAAGTCAGTCCCCATGGTTACGCGGTCACTGTATATATGTATTGGACTGTCTGTCATATGGAGCAACTCTTTAGGGTCGGTGTGAAATGACGTTATGAAAAGAATACCGCGTATTAAGTGTTAATTTTCCATTGACAATAAAAATGAAGCTTATTCTAACAAATGTTAAACCTCCCTTTCTTTTCACCCCCCCCTCTCTCTCTCTCGATGTATGTGTGCCTATCTATTTACTATGTGGTATAAAATGCTTATTGAATAAAATGTGCATTTTTCACATCGAAACTTATTACATATGCACAAAAGTGGCTAGTTGTCCTGTAAGTGTTTTGAAACCAAAATGACCTCAATTATTCATTCCTAAGTTCAACACAACAAGCGCCTAGGCCGCCCTGTCTTTATGCGGTCACTGGGCTTATTCCCATGTCTAAGTTATTCATAGCCTGTGATAAATGAACAGACTATTCTGACGTTATAACTTAGTTATATACTTTGTACGTGAAAACAAGACGTGGCATTAAAAAAACCAGAAAGAAGAAATGGGCCTTAACGTTTACAGTTTTTCTCTGCTAGTCGTCGCTTTTTCGGTGAGTTAATTTGTCGATTCATATAAGAACAGCAATTTTGTATTTAAAAATCAATTTAAATAAAAGGAATGATGACAAGACCTTAATGTTACTGAATACAGAATTGTATTAACTATTATCAAGGATAAGCGATTAAAATTTAATATCTTAGCAGATGATGGTTTCAAAATCTTCTTTTGCAGGTATATGTGGAGTCAAGCGCGGTTCAAACTGGTAAGATTTATTGTAGCATGGATTTAAGGCAAAGTAGACGTATTTTTGAAGGAGAAAAACAATCCAAACGTCACATTTATCAAATTCAATCCACTCTATACAATTATGTTTATCAAATCTGTTTAAAAGTCAACGATCCCACAGAAATTGTTTGCAGCCTCCGTATACTCTTTTGGCAATCCATTATGTTTACGTAGGCCTAAGTTTTACACACGTCGTGGAACTAGTTCAAAACTCACTTCAAGTTGCCTGCTATATCTGACGAACATTTTATACCGTAGCTAGTTTTCTTGCATCTTAAGAGGCGCTCTCAAAGCCTCACACGGTTTTCCACAGAGCTATATGTTAAAGTTGGGCAAATCGCGTGACGTTTTGAGAACGGTCCCTTAATAAGAAGCTATGGGTATGTGTGTGCGGTTCGTTAGGGGGATACCCTGCTCGGAACAATAGATCATTTCCTTTGCAGTAGGCCTACCTCTTAAGATTCGATTTTCATACAATTAACTTTAATGGTTTGATGTCTTGTCTTTGCTATAACCCCCCCCCCCCGCCCCCACCAAAAAAAAAATAAATAACAATAATACAAAAATACCCCTTGTGTATAGGATCTTTTTCAACCTATAATTTCCTAGTATATATAAGGCAAAACAAAGTTCTGAGGTTTCAAGATTCTGATAGAATGCGTTTTTTTTTAAATGATAATTTTGATTTCGTTGTTTCCATGGGTCCAGTTTGTCCACCGGGGCAGATTTGGAAAAAATGCGGAGGGCGATGCGCGCGCACCTGTGTCCAGCAAGACCCCTATTGTACCAGCCACTGTGACACTGACATATGTGTCTCTAGGTGCGTCTGTCCTCCAGAGACACCTGTGTTACAAGGCGACAAATGCATAAGACAATCAGATTGTCCAGGTAAGATTACAAATGTATTTAGTAAAAATATATTATTTGCCAACATCGGTGGCATAAGGGGCCAACTCTCGGACGTGAAAGCTATTGTAAATGCATATGGCATGTGTAGTTCTAATAGAAGGGGGCGTCTCGATATTTGGAAGGTTCATTGGTCCGAGGGTTCTTGGTCCAAAAATCGTATGCACGTGCCTCTGATGGACTTGACTTTATTTAAATATATACAATGCATTTTAGGCCTTTTCGTGCATTAATTCGGACTTTCGAAACTTCGGACCAATAAATCATTCTTTTTCAAGCGCCACCAATTAATATCTTCACTGTTTTGTAGAATCAAATTATATTTTAGTTGTCCACCAAGTCTAATTTCGAAGAGTCTTCACAACACACATACACGTTATTCTGTTGCTAGATATTCGATGCCCACGGCCATGTTCCTCAGAGCTTTGTGATCCACTAGTCATCAAACAGAATACACCCTGCGACAGCAACAGTGACTGTTCCGACGGAAAGGAAAAATGCTGTCCAGCTTCATTGGGTTGTTCAACGAAAGTCTGTCAAAGGGCTCTTAGATGTCCGGACACGAAAGCGTTTAAAGGTAGCGCATGCGCCGACAAGAATGAATGTCGAGCAGACGACGACTGCCCCTGTGGCCTTATTTGCTGTAGCACCGGATGCGGAAATAAATGTCAGCGAGGGGTATGAACAGTGTTTAATTATAGGAGTAAAGGAATAAAAAGAGGAAAGAGTGACTGCCATAAATTTGATGGGAAAAGCACTTGAATGCTTAAGATGTGAGACTAGGCCTACAATAGGGAAATAACATAGCTTTGCCACTTGCAATAATGAGGAATGGAATAGATCTGCAAGATCTCCAATTTCTTGTCAAAGGTACATGTTTGATGTACTTTATTTTCATGATTATTCGGTCAAACGCTATTCTTTGTTTATTGTTCCACGGTATCAAGACCATAGGACTATGGATTGGATTGTAGCTTTACTTATAAAACTGGAAAGAAATATATATATATATATATATATATATATATATATATATATATATATATATATATATATATATACTGCAAGATTCTCTTAAAAACGCCACTAGGCCTAAGTCAGATACGATCAGTTGTAGGCCTAATCTTAGCTAAAACCGAAGTTTGACTATTTGAAACGGGGCCAAATTTATCCCCTTTTCTGGTCAATAAATATGCCACAACTCACGAGTAAAAAGAAAAGGGATTGATGTCAGATTCATATCAAAATCAAAACTCCAAAAACATTGATTCAATGCTAAAATTTATTCATATCTAGGCCTACATATAAATTCTAAAAATCTAAAAGTTAATCTAGATGCAAAATCCAAGTCCTTTTACAAACAGTATCGATTACATTCTCCTTTGTTAACATTGTTTGGTATCAGATCATTAAAAAACGATGTATAGGCCTACGTCTTGGTTTTAAAAGCACTTATTAATTTGAATGTACATCACTTTGTAGACCTACATTTAAGTTCTGCAAAAAATCTAGCACGCAAGACGCAAAAGCTAGTAAGTGTAAAGCCAAACAATTGTAGTGTACATTATAGACATACTGTTGATGTGTTGTTCTTAACTACATTTACTTTAAGTATCATAACAAAATGATTATGTTTTGGCAAAACATAACGTGGATGCGTTATGAAAAAGAAGAAAGGTCCAATAAAATGAGAAAAAATTACTACAAGAATTTCCATAACACATTCCACTTGTGTTAAAATCTAAGTATAAAATATATCCTATTGATATAAAAGATGTATAACAGTATTCTGCCTTTTTAGTGCACGCCCACATAGTCAAGCTCGCCTTCTGTTCTGAACATAAATAAAAGATTAACATTCATGATTGTTAATTGCATTCGGGATTTTTTGTGCGAAAGTTCGAGCTCTTGTAGAAAAGGAGAGAAAAAAATTGCGTGTTCAAAGTCAAGCCAATGCCCATACCGTTAACATGTACGTGACTTTATGTACTGAATCAAACAGCTATATTATTAGCCGTGTTTCATTCTTTCTAGGTATTGGTTAATATTGGTTTATTTGACTTTCTATCAAAGTCATCGTAATTTAAATCTGATAGTTGAGCGTAAACAAATAGTAAAGAACAACCTCTAAGACGACCAAAGAGCGTTCGTAGATTGGCCACACTTGGCAATAAAGATTAATTTGTATACTTACGCTAAATAATAAAATAAAATTAAAAAAAACTGGTATTATCTATATGATATCCTCTCTTTTAAGATAATATTAAAATAAAAAACCTGTTCTGATATCCTCTCTTTTAAGATAATATTAAAATAAAAAACGTAAGTATAAACTACATGATAATGAGATGTTGATTTACGTAATTAATTCCTAGGGTTATTCATATAAACTAGATACATGTACTTATGACCCCACAAATGATTGTGATACGTCATCAACAAATGTCACCTTTTAGTGACGTCACATGTCCCTTGATACTTTGACGTCATATTTCCCTCACGGCTCGTCAGCTTCTATTTACACTCCAGTTTTATCCGGGGTTTCATCTGGTTCTGGCGTTAAAGGTGCCATTTCTACGTGAGGAGACTCCACATCATATGCATCCTGAACAGCTGGGCAGCAGATCTTGTTATAAAACAATATTGAGAGAAATAAATGAACAAAATAATAATTTAGTATTGTAATGAATGGGCAAAAAAGATTAACAGTTCGATCAAACATCTGACATAAACACAATTAACAATAATATAAACTTATTAATTAACGAAATACTTTTAGTAAAAAAGGATTGACTGTTGTGATATGGGGTATATGCTAACCAGTCTTTGTAACAGAAGATGAACTAGACTCCTTGTTTAGTCGTAGGTGGTGTGGCACATAACTGACCCACCTTGGAAAGACTGAAGCTTCCAGATGTGCAGATTGTATGGAAAGCCCCCGCATACATGCATATCAACCAGACTATGATACCAAGAGCCCATGAAACCGCCGAGGCATAGTTCCCAAATTTTTCGTCCAGAAATTCCAAAAAACTTACATTGGTTATCATGTAGATAATCTGAAAACACTAAACCAAGGCACAACAATAAAGAGTTGAGTTTTTGAAAAGACAAACACGAATATGATCTCAAGAATCTTTTAAGCATTATGACTGACAATGTTACGTTTAGAAATAATCCGGCTTTAAGAAATTACACTCTTGTTAAAAAAGAATGAATATTCCAACAGAACATAACATGTGATTTCACTAAGGTACAACTATCACAAATTTCATCGTTCAACAAGCGTATTAGTGTTTTATTCTCATTTTATGTTCTAACTTGGAAGGACAGTATTATATTGTGAATTTTTAAAATTAAATTGAAATTATATTGTTGGTCACTTACTGTCGTAATTAAAATAGCAAGAAGAAACCAGATACCAAGACATATCTTTATGACCAAGTGATACTTCAGGCGAACTGAAATTAGACCGAGAATTTAACATTTAAAAGAAAATCCAGAAAGTTTGGATAAACATAGATCTAATTTTCGTCTGAATATAAGTGGAGTTCTGAAATATGCATAACAAGAAAACAACTACCACCAAAGTCATGGCACGGAACAAATCAACAACATATCAGTGAACGGACAATTACGTAAACTCTTCGGAACGTTATTGAAGTATAAAGCCAGAAACATTCCTCCACACAGATACCTCGTTTTCGGTAAAACTACTCATTCCTATTAGTACTTACAAAAGGAGATGGCCACTGCAATGCCACATGTCAACGTGAACAGAAAGAACAGATGAACAACTGCAACGTCAAGTACTTCAAAGAGGCCGCTGTAACCCCCCTGGAAGGTAATTTTTTAGTGTAAATTTACGTAGTCTTTCACATGCATATGTCAGTATGTGATAAAATGAACAAATGGTCAAGCCAGTAATCAATTAAGAGAAAGAGAGAGAGAACACATATCATTTTTCAAGCTATTGTCCGTATGTTGTCCCGTTAACATCGTCAGAATAAAAGGTAAAAACTCACCCTGGAGCAAAATATCAGTGAAAACAGAAAGCTGACGGTGCAGAAAACAAAGGAAGAACCCAGTCGCCACAGCCATGGCCGGTTCTCCATCCTCTGTCCCAGCCCTTCTTGAATATTGTCAAGTATAACGACGGTTGTCAAAGTCTACAAAAAAATTAATAAGAAATAAAGAATATTGCTTCATTGCCAAAAGATTCTTGAAAACTGGCCACTCAACTCTTGGCATGCCTCTCGTGTTTCCATCGGATTCAAGGAATCCCTAAAACATAATTTTTTATTTCAAAATATGGTGGCTCTAATCATACTGGGATGAGCAATGCAATGGATCTGCTTGATTTGAGAAAGATATACTTGTACAATGTAAGTACATGTAGTTTAGCAGCTTCACAAGCACTATTAGAATTCGAGAAAAGCGCAACGTCCAGAGACAGTCATTAGCACCATATGAGAATTAGCGAATTCAGAACCAAACTAAAGTAAGCACTTACCAAAGGAATGATACTGGCTAAAAATATAGTTGCAAACAGTAAAAATGCAATACCATTTGGCACATCTAACTCGGCAACAGCATCTGGCAAAGCTTGAAACAGGAGCACTGAAGATAGTCGAAAGAAATGATGACAACTCAAGTGCTTCCAATTGTGTAAGGTGAGAACACTAAACAAAACAGGAAGGTGCAACAAAACTGGTGTAGATGTTTTAACCTGCATTATGACTCCTGAATGCAATCCTGATATCTTACTATTGACCTATGACAATGAAAAAAAGTTCAAAAAGAAAAAAACAATCAATACTTTTTTCGTTTTATGATAATATTCTCGGAGATACAGTGACGAGGTGCTTTCATTAACTCATTTCTTCACTTCCAGTGGTCAGGTTTTTAGAAGACGACCAATAGCTGAAGGATCTTTTGCAAAAGCTTGAAGTTCAAAGTAAAGAGAGAGAGAGAGAGAGAGAGAGAGAGAGAGAGAGAGAGATTAGAGTATGGAGTAACATACCTGTTCCTGAAACCATGACTTCATCTAACGACACTTGCTTCTTGTACGCTAGACCTCCAACGTATGGTGCAACCAGTCCTTAATGAATAAAGAGGAGAGCGCAACTACTTGCAAGTATTTTACGACAATGTCGTAGTTACGTTTCATTTCTTATAATAGAATACAATTAGATTAATGCAATAGTTCAAGAGTCAACTAGAGCGGCACAGCTGCAATAAATCTGTTATCAAATAGTATCTCGAGTTCCGTCAGAAAACGTAATATACTGTGGCTGGTTTATTCTATTCCGATAAGTAACTAGACATCCACTCAGAGTGCAGACCTCGACCAAGGCAGCTCAATTCTCACCTATCAATTAATTAACTCGATTATCATAACTATCTTAGTTAATTAATAAAGTGAATAATTAACTAAAAAAATAAAATGATAAATAAATAAACCAACACCAAAATCTATCCTTTTTTTGACCTATCCTGAACATTTGACCCCCCCCCCCCCATAACTTTTGCACAATGTGGTAAACACACAGAAAATTAATTTACTATTTATTAGCCTTTAATTAATAAACAGATAACCAGCAAAGTATGAACGTTACTTTCTTGGTCTCCTCCAGGCACTTTTTGAAAACTTTTAAATGAAAATTCGTTCACAACTTTAATAACTCTATTACATCTTGCAAACAGTCAAACAAACAGACAGACAAACAGAACCGACGGCATAACCTCCTTGGCGGAATCAATAATGAGATTACTTACCCACGGATATATGGGGGGCAACCAACACGAAAATAAACGGGAAAATCCAGAAACTGAAAAATGAATACTTGATTTATATTTAACGCATTTATCAACATTTTATTCATAACTAAAATGACAAATTCAGCATTACTCTAACAAGCGGTTTTACCGAATTAACAATCTAGAGACAGTCTGAGGACCCATAATAGGGAGGGATAAATCCTGTTGATGACCCGTTCATCAAGAGAGACAATAGCCATAAGTAAGTAAATTGCATTGTCAAGGATTTTAAATTAAATGGTTTAATTTTTTGTTGTAAGCATTATGTCTGCACACCAACACCCGAATACCCTGTCCTGCTATATAGGATAATATTAAATAAATTCAAAGAACAGGTCTCACAAATTTTAAACAAGGCCTTGTAATTATATAACTGTAATGTTAGTAATTGACAGCCACGAATGAATAAGGAGCAGGGAGTGTTTTGTAGAGTAACTTGAGTTGTCGGCACATAACCTTCCGGTATAATAAGAATTTTTAAAGTACACATTGATTACATTAATAGCCTTCGGTCTTGCGACTTAACTTAAAATCGAGCGAGATTCCGTGGGAGGAGAGTGAGATCAGAAACAACGACGACTAGCGAATACGATGCGGCAACGAATAAAACTTGACAAAAATTATCTACGCATATTTTTTACAGTCTATTGCACCAAAGTACGATTTAATGACATATACTAACCAATAATAAAGCCATTTATACTGGCGACATCTTCTACCTGTATATTTCCCCAGCGTGGGTAAAATCCCGGAGAAGAGGCCAAGAGAATAAATCAAATACGTAAAAACACGCAGAGCCTCCTGGAATAAATACGAAGTGACACGTTATTTGCCAAAGTTAACATTCATAACTTCAAATTTGTCAAAAGAGCACTCTCATGGGACTCATCAGAGAAAGCCTCAAGGCTCCCCACGTGGTTTAAATTTAAGCGATATCTTGCGGGATTTGGAGAACAGTGGGTTAGAAAAAATGGCAAACCTTGGGCCATTATGAAAAGGAAAATCTATTTCCAGTGCAATGCGTCAGAACATCCTTATCATATTCTTTTGAACTTTCACACACAATCGTTCAAACTATACAATTGATTAAGACTTACGTACCTCCACGTCCATTCGCACCTCTGGTCTTAGCACGTAAAAGTATTCCATAGCTGTGGATGTGACCTCCTCGGGGACGGCCACCGTACGACCATAGATCAGCACAATGAAGTAGAATAACGCATACAAGGGAGCCACCACATACATTATCTAGAAGGGAGGAAAAAGCTCTCATCCAGATAAATATGATAATATTAATAATGATTAAAATTATAGTGTCACGTTTTAATCATGTGATTACATTTCTAAAATTTTAAAATTAAATTACTTTGTACGTACTGTATTTAGATAAAAGAAATACGATTTTCAAGACAGCAAAGAAGAAAGTTTCATGAAAATATACGTTTTTTTACATATTTAAGAATATGTGAATAGCAATAGTTGAATAAGGCCTTTGTTTTGGATGGAAACTTTCAGGCAATTACTGTTTTATTTTAAAACATTGTAGACATACTGTATAGTGTATGCATATTCATAGAAAGTGTATTGAGAATTAACTACTAATTGTAACTAAATTTTCTCATAATAAAATTTCTAAAAAAAAGCATAGACATTCAACGTGTTCTAAAAGATTACACGTTTAAAAACAGATTAAACCGTAAAACCCATAATTGACGTAATAACCCAGGAATATGGAGTGTCGCTTACCACACCAAAAACTCCCGCTCCGCCCATGCTTCCCAAGAAAACGCACACCCAGACACCTAGTGTCGGTAACGCCGTCGTCCATGGCACACCCCCATCACTATTGCTTTGCAATATACGATGACTGCAAATACATGTATATGAATCTTGAGCAATTAAAGTGGGACAAAATTATATATATATATATATATATATATATATATATATATATATACAGTAGGTGTGCACAGTAAATTTTTTCTTTTTTTTTGTGAAATTCATATATTTTCTCCATTTTTTAATCTAATTGCTCAAGACCTACATATTTATATAGTCATTTTTGGTAAATTCGAAAGTTGCAAATAATACGTCAGCCATTTAGAAATGAAAGACGTACCTGAAATACATGCTTGATTCTTGGCCTGGACTACAGTGCACGGTAGTGAAGTTGAAACTATCTACAGAACTGAAGTCCCTGGAAAACCAAATTAATGACTTAATTAAATATATACTGACTCGTACAAAGGGCTTACTTTAATAGTGTTACACGGATACAAAAATGATTTCCATCAAAATTTTAAACGCTTTAAGGGACAAAGTGTAAGATTTTTAACACGCATTGAATATATAAACCACTTTCTGTGGTACATATTATATCTTAGAGGCAAGTTATATTTCTTGATCATTTTTAGCAGACGAATACCATGAATCACGTGGCCAAAATTGATCTAATTTATCACCTCCTGGCGAACCTAGCCACTTGACATAGGTTGAAACGCACAACACGCAAGTCCGTTCTCGAAGTCATGGTGGAATTTGAAAAACCCACCTGGGGTTACACCTTTTTTTAATTTTTAAGGAGTGTTAGAGTTATGACGAGTGTCAGTAAAGAAGTATCAAACTTGTTTAGCCGGAGTTTATCTCAGGAAAATTTGTCAAGTATGAGTTTGTGACGGGAAAATCTTACAATGCATATTTAAATATGACAAAAAATATGCTTTAATGGCTTAGTAAATGGCTCCTTTAATGGCTCAGCAAACCCTAATTCGAGTCAAGAATAATACATTTTTCCATCACGAGTGATATTAACTGGTAGGGCCCTACTATCTTCTTTAAGAAACTAGAAACTTACATCTCAAAACCAAACGAATGTATCGTAACTCTGTGAACGTTTTTTTTTTAACTTAAACTCGTTGTTTAACCTAAAGTGAGGAAAATCAGAATTTAAACATGTATGCTATATAAAGGTCGAACGTTAGGGTCCTGGCTGGCTACAGACATCCACCTACCTGTTGGGTTGCGGAGTTGGCTGTCCACAACATTCCGTATTCCAAGGGTTGTCACACGTTGACCACGGGTAAGGAGACGACAAGGAGTCAAACATGAAGAACAGGGCGTGTCCACTTAACAAGGACATTATTAAGTTCTGAATAGCTTGCAGAACAAGAAGCGCTATTCCAGCCCCTTGTGTCGAGAAAGAAGAATATATGGTATAAGTGCTACGGAACAGAGTATAGACTAGAAAGTCAATGACAGACTCGGAAACATATGAAATAGAGAGAGAGGATAAGAGAGAGAGAGAGTATACACATGCCTGTTCATGAATCAATTTCACTTTCTGGCTTGCTTTGATCGTAATATAATAATTGCTGCATCTCAGTACAGGTACTCAGCGAAAAGACCGACTTACCTTTCATCAAAGGAAACCCCTTAGAAATCATTCCCACAATCCCACGTCCAGTCTTGGCGCCCATGGTCATCAGTAACATCATAACAGGGATCAGCACGAACCACAGAAACAAGGCGAAGGCAACCCAGAACATGACAGCTGAAATGTACATCTTGTAAGTCAGTATCCATTATGGTGAGAACCACAGTGTGTTTTATCCACTCTAAATATTAAAAAGAAAAACATGCCATCTTGACCCCCACAATAAACCAGCAGGAATAAAAGGTGTGTGTGTGTGTGTGTGTGTGTGTGTGTGTGCACCCGCATGTGCGAGTGTGTGTGTGTTTGATTGCCATTCATCCTTGCATAACAAAAAAGTATTAATTAAGGTTTTCGTCTGTTTACTTATAAATGTATATAATGTCCAATTGTTGAAAAGGTTCTCACTGCCTCCTCCAATATAGCATTTCAGTATTTAAGAATCTATTATTTCTTTGAAACATAGGAATTTGGTTCGTGCCAATGCTATTTTTTCAGTTCGAATAAATGAGAGAGAGAGAGAAAGAGAGAGAGAGAAGAGAGAGAGAGAAGAAGAAGTTGATGTCTATGAACAGATTCAACGGATTCTTAGTAGAATGACTATTTAAAACATCCTCCATATATAACAAATAGCTTTAGTGGCTCCGGAAATCACTTTCTCAATCGATATTTTCCATTAGTAATGTCTGTTCTATTGTAAAATTATTTCCGTCATTTATTAATATCCAGTCTAATAAAAACACCTCAATAACTGAATGGGGTTTACAATATAATAGGGCTAAATTAAGTCCAAAGTTGGCCCTAACTTGAAATTATTGTCCAAGTTTGCTATATAAACCAATAATGGTCCACTCAAAAGAAAACATTTTCCTTGTTTTTCTTTCTTTTCTTTTCCACTTAAAATGGCTTTTGGTTTTCACAAATCATTAAAGACGGTTCCAGCTTTACCATCCATAGTCTGAGGCCAAAATTAAAGTTGTAAAGAAGAGACTTATCGACTTCAGTAGTTTGTGAAACTAGTCATAATAGCTGAATAATTTACTTACATGCATGTCTGTAGATGATATATGGTGCAACGGCCAGATTGTAGTATCCGAACACATAAAAACACACCAGCGCCAACTGAGCGGGGTTCCAGTATGTCGTAAACTCTGCCATTGCTCCGATGATAATCAAGGAACTGAAAAACAAAACCAAAATTAGATAATTCCTAATTTTATCCCAACAATCACAGTACGTTGCGAGCACGTTGCTGACGCTGTTCTGCATTGTTACAGGTGGCTTTGACGTGGTTGCAGCTTGGGAGCCATATTGGCTCAACGTAGATTTATGTTAGTTACTGCACATGCCGAGCGACTATTCCGCCCAAGGGCTAGTTTATCCTATAGCTATCTCACTCACGTATTTTCATAACGTCAAATTTCATTTTAATTTGTATTTATTCATTCAGTTCATTTTTCTTTATTTATTTATTTATTTATTTATTTATTTTACTGGGGTACAATTATGTGTTAGGCCTACAACCTCAAGACTGGCTGCATTAGAAACACAATTGAACGACCTTAGTGGACATTTTCAACATACCGATGGAGATCTGCACATTTTTTGGATTGCTGTCAATTTTGCAGGGCGAACGCAATTTTACTGAACCGCTGATTCACAGCATTTCGACGTTCAGATAGGAATATTACACTGATGAATGTTTTCAGCTCGTGGTAATTTTTTTCTATAGGTTTAACGTGAATAACAAATCAACAATTAATGTTTCCATATCTCCGGATATTAGTTAAATTAAGTTCTCTATAGTCTGCTTAGTAAACGAACGTATCTACATTCAAATAAGCATAGTACATAACAAGAAATGCTGACAGATGAAAAATGTATTAATAAGATTTTTTACATAGAAAAATATGGTATTTACCAAAGTCTTGTCCCTCAGGTGTCTAAATTCTATAGCTGTAGTTAAAACGCACGAGTCTCTTGTCAAAAAAAAAGTCAATTAACCTCTGTTAAAATCTAGATAGTATAAAGGATGAATTACCGAATATTGCTCAGTCTGATATAAAAGCACAGCCCCCAAAAGACAACCCAAGACATTGCGCAAGGGAGTCCATACATTTTAACCAGCATTCAAAATCTTAGTAGAAGAGAAAAAACTGAGGAAACTCCACTTCAGCTTTTGCTAAAAGCATACTGGGCAATGTGAACTTCACATTCGTGTCTTATTGCAGAACATGTGTACGTTGTTTTATATAGGGGACGATAATGCCTCGGGCTTCCGTCAGTTAAAAATGTGGATGAAAGATGAAAGATGAGCCTCGAACTTTCGAACCAATTACGAACCAACATACATACTTAAAGACCATTTTAATATGGAGCGGTATATTTAGCGATACCGTCTGTACCGGTACACTTTTCGAGGTCCTGACCTGTACTTACGATACAGGTTATTTGACCCCTCTTTCACAATTTCTCCACAACATGTTCTGCAATGTTAGGTCTCCGTTTAGGTGACTACATTACGTAATAGCCGGGCTTTCAATATATACTAGCTGAATTCATTATTATTATTATTATTATTATTATTATTATTATTATTATTGTTGTTGTTGTTGTTAAATGTACGGCTAAATGTGAAAAAGAGCCAAGCTACAAAACAACTGTGTTGTTTTATATACATGTATAAGACAGTAATGCCCAGAGCTTCACTATTATGCGCCGTGCAAATAATATAGATGAAAGACGACACCCAAACTTCCAGTGCCTTTTTTTATACAGTATCACACGCTAAATCGCCATTGACCATATTTATGGGATAGTCTTGCCCTACAACTGCTATTATAACTGCTGCTGTTACATGTGCTACTACTGCTACTACTACTACTACTACTACTACTACTACGTCGATCGTAGCAATACATAATAAATAATAATTATTAACAAGACTCTTCTATATTATGTTACTGTATCACTAAACGCGAGAGTCGCTGGCGCGCGCGCGCGCGAGATTAAGACAGATCAGAGAGAGAGGGATAGAGAGGAAGAGAGAGAGCTGAACCTACCCTAGTACGCCTATTCTGTTAAATCAAATGTTCCAGTGCGTGTAACTGTCCAGTGCGTGTAACTGTATAGTATGGAGGTAAACCGGTCAACAGCGACTGTCTGCTAACAAAACAAAATGCAGCCTATCATTAGCTGTACAACCACCTAGCAGCAACATGGGTTTTCCGTCGATTCCCGCTTGATGCTGTTTATATTACATCCAATATCTGGGTCAGGTTTACGCAGCTAAAATGTGAAAAGCGGCTTACACAGCTACTGAGCGTTTCAAGGGCTTTTTTTTCTCATATAATTTGTGTAGGAATATACATGTGTATCCCACAGCCCCAAATACCGAAATTACGTACATATTGTTTGTGTGTGATATGGCAAAAACGGCCCTAGTCTGTAAAATGTATTACCATATATTGAAAGCAATAACTTTTTCGACTGGAACTGTTATATACACCTGTTCTCTCATTCCATAAAACAACCGCACTAGTATTCTAACATGGCAGTAAAATACTTCATGATACATGCATTCCTTCCCAACTAGTATGCCCATGCGCAAACAATCTCTCTCCCTCCATGTGCCTGTGCATCCCTCTTTCTCACTTTCTCGCTCTCTCTCTCTCTCTCTCTCTCTCTCTCTCACACACACACACACACACACACACGCGCGCGCGCGCGCGCACACACACACACACACACACATACTGACCTGAGTAGAACCCACTTGCAGTGTTGTATCGTCGTTGTAACATAAACATATAAACTCAACCCGGATTCGATGTCGCAATACACGCCTACACACAGACTATACCGCTTTACTGAACTCTTGCCACACGCTTTACACAAATTATACCAAGTACCCCGTTTGACCACAATAAACACGTTGTAGCATACAAAGCGAATATTACTTCTTTTCTTATACAAACTATAAATAAATATGTCGAAGAAAGTGGGTCACGATGGAAAACAGACGCCCAAACCGATTTACTGGAAACGCAGGTCTAGTCTTACTTTTTATTGACACACATGTACATACCCTGTATATTCTATAATAACGCATCACAAAGAAAAAAAGATCTTTGCTTGGATATATTTTAAGTGTGCTCTTCAAATGTTGACTTAGTAGGCTTAGATATATAATTCCTTGCCTATAGTCCAACAACGAGTTTATCCAGCTGACTGAAAAAAAAAAGAGTTAACTGGAGAACCATGATCGTCGATGCCTGAACCAAGCCCGACATTGAAGCAGAAATTCTTTAAATGTAGGTTTGGTTGTCTAATTCCTTATCAAAGGTGTTTCGCCTTTGTTTAATTAGTGAGTTTTTATAAATGGTGTCTCGCCATTGTGAATGATACGAGATTTTTAGTATCATGCTTGATCAGTGTCTCGCTTGTGTCACCAGACCAGGGAATTATATCGGAATATATAATTCCCTGACCAGACATTCCTGGCAATGCAATGTTATCTCACAACTACCACATTCAAAGCGCATTACGCAGCTGGCCTATCTCGGTGTGACAGGCACAGTACTCCGCTAGGAACCGTAGTCCGTTCGAAACTACTTACCTATAGTACAGGTGACATTCGTCCCATATACTAAAAAAGGCAAGACTGAGCAAAACGGAAGGCGTTACAATTTGATCAGTATGTGCGCCGTAAAATTACTCTAGGGAAATGACCTTGAAACTTTTACTGCACGAAACAGACCAATACTGGGACGTTCTTCGCAAGTATTTAAATGCGTTATTAATTTAATTAGAAACCTGAAAACTTTGCGATTTGGATTTAAATGCATCACCACACTACTCTAAAACATATCGTAGAAGGCAGGTTTTAGGCGCAATGACGCTGGACTCTCTAATTATACATGCCATATATTGACGTATTCCTTTGCAACAACAAACATAAAGTAGTGGGTTTGAACTGCTTACAAATCATCGAATTTCTTCTTATTAATGTGAGCACACTGTGAGGACGTGAATTTCGTCCTCCGTGACTCAGATCACTCAACGTGCTCTTTCTATCAGATGCAGGCGTTGATTTAAATTAACTATGGATGACAAACTATACATATTCTTCTTAATTACCGAAATTGACGTTCGTGATTGGAGGCGCGATTGGATTTATTTTTTCGTTGTGACATCCGAATTAATTACAGAAACCGCGATTTCTTAGCCCGATTGTAAATATAGTTGCTACGGGCATGGCATTATAAACTGCAAACCACAGGTCCCGGAGATTATCGAGATTATTACTCCCGTATTAATAAGCAGTAGGAATAGCAGATTATAGAAATATATTAGTTTGGTTGGAATTTTAAATGATAATAATGATTCATGAAAAAAAACTCCAATCTTAGCTATCAAAATTATATATATTATATATATACCCATATACAAAGAACTACTTTTTTCTACGGGTATAATCATTTGCCACTTCCTACAGTATCTCAGAACCTTGAAACAAATCTCCCAACACACAGCCCTTGTTAAATACATGCTGTTTCTTTTCAGAGCAACTAAAAACATTATTTCGCATGTAAGTCAACCATCAACTAAATCCGCGCCTATAGCACCCTTAATTAATTAACTATATTGATGCAGTAATTACGGGTGTAGGTTAGCGTCCGTGAATGGTGTGCAAGGTGGAAAGCCTAATCACGTGATTGCGTGACGAAATCCCATGAAGTTTGTGTAGAAATTACTTTTTATTGATTCTTCGTCCCTGGGGATTTGTTTTCACGTGCTTCGCTACAGACGGACGGGGCATTCAATGAGTGGTTTACATAACCAGTGAAAAAGATATAAAAAATGCTGGGAGATATCTTGATGGAATCGATATTAGCTTTCGAGTTAAAATTTCAAATGTCCAATGGATGAAGACAATCAAAATTACTTGTGAAAGGAATATCGTATATTCGTTTACTGATAGGTTGAGTATTTAATAAGTCGCATAGTGAAATGTTGGCTGCATGGCCCCTCAAATGTATTGCATTTGTTGCTGCTGGCAACAAACAATTGCAATCGGTTCTCTTATTACTGTCAGCGATTTTGCCTGAAAAACACATCTGTTTCTCGCTAAGTTGAGACGTGTTTTCTTTTGTGTGCAGTGCAGTTGTTTCTTAATAACACTATGTCTTCTTAACAAACACCCTGATAGTATACGGGCTGCAATTTTGGCGACTCCTAATCTTTCGTTATATTCTTTTTTAAAAATTGGATTATTAACATTTCCATTAAGAGAAAGACGGTCAACAGTATCCGAACAATGGCTACTCCATAATTGGCAACAAAGCCTTAAATGGACACATCAGGCTACAGATGGTGTTTTATGCAGTGCTGGCGGCCTAGTGGACTTACAAGGTATCAAAATAAAATTCGACAGAAATACGCAGGATATGTTGTTTTGACACCAACCAATACCAATACGTTCACAGTCGTGTTCAGCGCCAATTGGCTAATTACCGTTAACAAGACTAGATTCTTTTCGTGAAATTCACGCAGAAATGGAGGATTACGTTCTTCGGGAGAAAGCACCACTAGGAGCACTCAGGACAACGGTAAGGTTCATTGTGATCACAGTACCATACGAACAGAAGATCATGACACTGTCAGGATCAGTACCACATCATGTTAATGTCTTGAATAGCCGATTCATGACTACTTACGATAACTCACTGTAAATTATAAGACGGTGGTCCTTAATATGAATATCAGAAGGAGAAGGGACTGCTACACTGATCTGTGCAAACAAGTGAACGGTGTGTAAGAATATATATGAATAAAAGCAGTGTTTCATTTTTACCTGCGGCAGAGCCATGGGTCTTTTTGTACATCTGTATAGGCTGTGGAATTAATCATCTTTATCTTCTACTATTTTGCGATCCAAGGGCAGATTTCATCAGGTCCAAACCCTAAACTTGTAGATTTTCTTAATAGTCATCTGCAAGGCGCAATGGTTACCCGAAAAAACATGACGTTGCACTCGATATTTCTGATCTCCAAATCGTCATGGCACGATTCTTTTTTTTTTTCGATTTTTTTTAGTCTCTGCACGTGAAGCGCATGAAGCGCGAGACCATGAGGCCACAGACGTGTGCTGCCCAGGGCTGGGACGCCACCTGGTTGGTGAAAGAAAACAGAAATCTTAGAGAAAGGAACAAGGAGGTATGGGGATGAGGGTGGAAGCCAATGGCATCAGAACATCTAAACATTGCTATGGTGCATTCCCTACCAGAGGTCCATAAAGCTGTTATAAAATCGGTTTAAGGACTTTCAACCGATTTTGTAACATTTCAAAGGGGCTCTGGTAGAGAGTTGCCCTCTACCAGGGCCATAAATTGATTTTTCCCTAGATATTCACGGATATATCTCTGGCTAATTCACGACTCAATATTCGATCTCTACTGTATATAACTCTCTAAGCCAAATAGAATTGTGCCATGAATTAGCCAAAGACATTCTAATTGTGTATGGTGCATGTAGTTCAATTACGTTGTTATATTGCATCTGTACTTGATGGTCGTTTTAAACACTTTGGTGAGAGGACAGTAGGGCACTTCTATTTATATAAAAATTATTATTTATTCTTTATTAATTTCTACAGTTGAGAGCTACGGTGTTAGATTACCAAATGAAATACGCCGAAGACGCTGATCTCCGCGAACGTGCCCAACTACTGGCTGTAGAGGGGGAACAAAAGTCATCCGCCATTGCAGCACTAGAAAATACTCTGCAGAACAAGACAACAGAGCTGGCCAGCCTTCAGGAAACAGTAAACGCTGCTAAAAAGAACCTTGATTACATCAATGAGGAGATGAAACGAGCCATTGATAGAATGACAATGACAGAACACGTTAAAGAGTGCCAAGAGGACCGCGACCTTGATGTCATTGTACAAGACGTAGACAAAAAGGCGGCAAAACTGAACATTCTGGCCTCGGATTTTCTTGACACGAGGCGCCGCCTCGCAGAGAGCAACTCTGAGGTCAAAGAGAAGAAAGTTCAAATAAAAGAATGGACTTTTAAAATGACCGTTAAAGAGGGAGATTATCAAAAGTTGCAGACGAAGTATGATGAATTAGAAAACGAGGCTAGTGAACTGAGGGAAACTGTAGATGAAATGAAAGACGAAAAGAAGAAAATGAAAAAAACTTATGAGGGCCTGTTAAAATGGAAAATTGTAAGTTATATGCAAAAGATTGGAATTAATTGGAATTAATTTTAATTTATTATTATTTGATGTCCACAGCTTGTGTAAAAAAGAAATCCTCAAAGTTGGTTGAATACATTTTGGCTTGAATTGAAAACAAATATTTGCATACAATGGAATAAAAAAAATCTTAAAGGTATTCTATACGGGATTTTTGCACCAAGACTAATTTTTCTTTGAAAAAAAAAACAAACAATTTTTCCTTTTCACAAATTCTTGCTTCATGCTGAAGCGGGGAAGGTGGTTAGCTTTATAAGATATTTAGGCTTTAATGTGACTTAAGAACATTTTCCAGGGCGTACAGAATATCTTTAAAAGCTCGTTGCTTCCCCCTCTCTCTCACTTTCCTTATTACTTACACACACACGTGCACACGGCGTCGACAACAGCAGCAAAAAAAAAAAAAAAAAAAAAAAAAAAAAACTGACAAGAAAATATACAAGCCTTCATGACTGTTTTCACAAAGTGATCCATTTTTCTAACCAGGGTCTAGAAAAGGAAAAGGAACGACTGACAGACCAAAACAACCGCCTCCTTGAGCAGATAGAAAACCAGGAGCGGAAAGTCATAGGCCTAGAACAAGATGTGGACCATCTCAAGACTGAAGTAGGTAGACTCGAAGAGCAGAATACGGATCTTTATCGACTAGGAACCGAGTACGACAGAGAGAACACCCACCTGAGGGAACAGCACAACAGAATGGTGCAAAAATTAAAGACCATGAGAGACGCTAACAGTCAGCTAAGTACTGGAAATGCAGAGCTCTCTCAGGCCTTGAAGTTGGTGGAGCAACAGGTAATTTGAAGAGACAACCCCTACTCACAATGGCATTTTTACGCAAAGCAAAAATGCTAGAAATAAAGCCTACTTTAATGGTACACTTGGGTCAAATTTGCAGTTATCAACCATAACTCATTTTTATCATTTCCTAATTTTTCATACACGAAGTTAGGGGGTTGCCCAGGTCTTTGCTTTTGTGTATTTACATTGCATTTGCCAACCGGATATAAAAGTATTATTGTGATTTAAGGAAGTGTCTGCAGTAACTTCGGAAATTACTAGACGCTCATATTCTTTATTTGACATAAGTAAAAGCAGTCAAAACTAATACTGTTACAGGTCGTAGAGCTGGGGCAGTGCATAGACGAGGACAAGGACGTCACGGTTCAAGGACTCAAGCAGGCGATTCGACAACGTGACGAGAACGTGATGAAGCAAGAGAGCGAAATTAACAACTTGAAACACACGCTGAGTGAGGCAGACGACAAAATTATGAATCTGAGCAAAGAAGTAAACATCCTAACAGAAAAGACGCAAAGATACGCTAAACTACTGGTTAAACAAGGAGTTCTATAGGCGTAAATGCATTCCTGCAGGAGCGAATCCAGGCACGTTTTCTGACAGGCCTCCAAATCCCGCCACAGATAGGTCATTATCTTCATTATTATAAGCCTTTTACTAAATTAGCATAATCTTTCAAAGTTTGACAGACACGTACAGTGAAAGGGTAGCGTAGCACGAGTTGTTGCTAAGGTACCCAGTACACTCGGTTGCCTCTCCTGCCATAATTGTGAAGAACCCAACTTTCCTCACCCTTTTCGCTATGCTCATGTTATATTTTTTCCACAACAGTCTTTCAGACGGTTCAGAATGAGTTATGTCGACCTATCCACTGTGCACTACTAATTCCACGGGACTCTTGCTGAATGCAAGTAGATTCACAGACTAACATGCTTCCTCCGGCGTTGAGTATAATACAGATAGTCCATTAGGTGTCCCTTGATATCGTTTCAAACCATTTCCACAATCGCGAGTCTAACTATGTTTATAGATTTTGTTTTAAAAATCTAAAATAATGATTATCGAAGGCCGTTTACCACACTAAATGTGCCAATTTTTTTTTTGTAATTTTTTTAATTCGTCTGTAAAAAAAAACATCTCTCTCTTTCCTATCAGAACAATTTATATCTTCTAACCATTAGGAAGGCTTATATTGCCGGTATTAAGGCTAATTTGACCTTGGCGTTTTTGAAGGGACTGGCTTGGTTGCTGAGCAGTACTCACTTGGTCTGTTGTAACTCCTTGCTTGGCTTTCCTATGCTAGTAGCCGCCAAGGTCAGATGAGAGTTGGCGTCAATTTAACTGCTCATATTAGCTGCTTTATAGGTAAAAAGTTATAGTCTAAATGTTCAAATTGTGGCATATTGGCAAGGAAAATGAAGTTAACGGACGTAGAAGTAATTACTTTGGGACATTTGGAATTCATAACACTCCCAGTATTTCACACTCGCAAAAATGGAACAGCATGCTCATTTCTAGAAGTATTTTCCGGTCAAACCTTATGGACTTAGAGAAGCTGATGATTATTTGAATACGTCGAAACCAAGTGGAAGAGTGTTAGTCCCTCACAATGCATTCTGAATGGTATTGCTCCAGTAGGTTAGTCGTAGGCAGTAAGCAGAATGTGACAAAGATAAATTTGTAGCCTGTCAGTTTGTGGACCGGTACAAATAACCGAAAAAATATATGGTCAGTAGCTTGGAAGCCAGGTGCGTTATGACCTTAAGTAACAGCTATGGACTACCTCAGGTGTCAACAGCATACTTGTAAGGTCTGTTTGATTGGTTGCCCCCGTGTGCTCTTTTTCTTGGGGTGCAAGGCGGATTTTTGCCGTGGACAGAATCTTGGTTTAGCGTTCAAGAGGCGTTTCCTGTACTAGAATAATCAGTATATATCCTGTCGTTAAAGGACTGAAAGGAGAGTGGTTTATAAGAGAAAGAGGTTCACGCTTATTCCACGCTCTGATTCAGCCTTATTAATTCTGCGACATGGATGGAGGCAAATTTATCATACGGACCCTATCCCCAGACAAAAACGAATGTAGACTGATATGGGAGATGGTGATGAACAATAGAAACAATTTGGTGTTTTGGAGGGTATTTAGAAGAGCACTGCTGCGACGATGCTCCATCAGTGCCTCAATTGCGACTTGGGTTTTGCTCTGGGCTCTGACCGGAACGCCATTAGTGGCTACGCTTGCCACGATCATCCTGTGGAATGGAGGTATTTATACCTTTGTTCACTTGGAACGCCTTGTCTATGAGGGTTTATGTGAGGAGGAGAAAGTCAATCTATTCGAGCATTATAACAGGCGTAAGACACGGTTTTGGGTCGCGGAATACGACGGAGGCATCATTGGTTCTGTTGCTGTGGATAAGAATAGTGAGTGCGTGGCAGAGTTGAAAAGACTGTCCATACAGCCAGATTTTAGACGACTTGGAGTTGGGAAGACACTCGTTGACAAGGCAGTGGATTTCTGCAAGAAAAATGACTATAAAGAATTAGTCCTGACAACAACAGAATTCCACTTTGGCGCTCGACGGTTTTATAAGCAATGCGGCTTTAAAGAAATGGGGGTTTTCCAGGCTCCCGCAGTTTGCTTTTTGACTCCTTACAAAAGATACTCATTTAGTTTGCGATTAGATAAAAACAATGATATAAATCCATGTGACCGAATTGCCTTGCCCCCATTTGTACCGGTTTGTAATGTAGCACCTTAAGCAATACATATGATGGAAATGCCTCCCAGTTATGGTATAAAATTCACTACCGATCGACATCCATATTGGTATCAAGGCCACTACAAGTTTTAATGTCAATTTTAGTGATGCATGTTAAATTTCTAGATCCATCTCTGCGTGGCTAACTACTCTCTTCCAGAGACCAGACGCCAGGTAGCTGGCTGATGACGTCATTTCTGTGAAAAAAAAAATGGGCATCATCTAGTGAATACATTCTCTCTGTGAACCTGGTAGAGGGTAAGGTGGGGCGTGGGCATTTTGTAATAATAATAATAATAATAATAATTGTTGTTGTTATCAATTTTTGTATATTTTCACCAGTCCAGTCTGATGTTAAAAGCATGAATGAAGATATGTATATGTTGAATTATTGAAAAAGTGTAAGAACAGTCGTTGCAAACTCCACATTATAAACTGCGACCTGCATGCACCGGAGCACTTTTCTCTCGAATAAACTTGCAGATAGTAGATTATGGTAATACATTATTGCTTGATTTATTTTTCAGCTATTTATCTATCTTGAATAATTAATGTAGATTTATGCTTTTTTTACAATTGGGTCATGAAATCGCGGTTCAAGCAATTAATACGGCGATCAAATTCGAGGCTCCAAGTCACAAATGCTTGACCTCTTGATCTATATTGCGGATTGTGTTAGCGGGGCGATACTGCACGGCAGCAATGCTTTTGTTGAGAAGCACTACCTCAATCATCCAAAGAGGTCTATTACCATTATCGCTTTTCAACACTTGAACTAGTTCTTGTATCTACGTGGTACATCTTGTTCCGATTTGGTATAAACTGTGCTCTACGATAAATAAAAGGTTTTAATAATAAATGGTTTACTGGACTCAATTATTATAATATATAAAAATCCGGGACGGATCCAGGATTATGTGAAGGGGGATCCGTTTTTTGGAACAACGGGGAGNTATACTACAAAAGTACCGAATGTCCTATCTTTGCTGTCGATTAGGTACGTTTTTAGTTCTTTCATTGAAAAGTCATCAGGTACTTCTGCTAATTTTCTATTCCAACTGCTCCCATGAATGTGTTTTCGAAAAAAATCAGGTGTTAACATGTTACGAAACTTTGAAAATTCAGATTGAAATGAGCACTCCTCGATATGGCGTCCGTCGTGTACACTCCACACTTTCCCCCTGAAACTTCAAATCCCGCAAAATCTCGCGTTCCCACGGATAATTTAGCGGAAGTCACGTGACCGTGGAAAAGCCTCTATTGATATAAAGATATAAAAATATTATTGTGACTTAAAGGAAGTGTCTGCAATAACTTTGGAAATTACTAGACGCTCATATTCTTTATTTGACAGTATGTAAAAGCAGTACAAAACTTATACTATTACAGGTCGTAGAGCTGGGGCAGTGCATAGACGAGGACAAGGACGTCACGGTTCAAGGACTCAAGCAGACGATAAGACAACGTGACGAGCACGTGATGAAGCAAGAGAGCGAAATTAACAACTTGAAACACACGCTGAGTGAGGCAGACGACAAAATTATGAATCTGAGCAAAGAAGTAAACATCCTAACAGAAAAGACGCAAAGATACGCTAAACTATTGGTTAAACAAGGAGTTCTATAGGCGTAAATGCATTCCTGCAGGAGCGAATCCAGGCACGTTTTCTGACAGGCCTCCAAATCCCGCCACAGATATATAAATACAATTACCATTTATCATTATCTTCATTATTATAATCTTTCAAAGTTTGACAGACACGTACAGTGAAAGGGTAGCGTAGCACGAGTTGTTGCTAAGGTACCCAATACACTCGGTTGCCTCTCCTGCCATAATTGTGAAGAACCCAACTTTCCTCACCCTTTTCGCTATGCTCATGTTATAATTTTTTCCACAAGTCTTTCAGGCCGTTCAGAATGAGTTATGTCGACCTATCTACTGTGCACTACAAATTCCACGGGGCTCTTGCTGAATGCAAGCAGATTCAGACTAACATGCTTCCTCCTGGCGTTGCGTATAATACAGATAGTCTATTAGGTGTCCCTTGATATCGTTTCAAACCATTTCCAAAATCGCGAGTCTAAGTATGTTTATAGATTTTGTTTTAAAAAAAGCTAAAATAATAAATATCGAAGGCCGTTAACCACACTAAATGTGCCCTTTTTATTTATTTATTCATTTATTTATTTTATTTTATTTATTTATTTATTTTTTGGTAAGTCGTCTGTAAAAAGCATCTCTTTTTCCTTTCGGAACAATTTATACCTTCTTGCCATTACGAAGGCTTATATTGCCGGTGTAACGAAACTGAAGGTCCGTGGAACAGTAAGTCCGCCCTTCATTGATAGGTAAAAAGTTCCAGTCTAAATATTCAAATTGTGACATATTGGCAAGGAAAATGAAGTTAACGGACCCAAAAGTAATTACTTTGGGACATTTGGAATTCATAATAACACTCCCAGTGTTTCACACTCGCAAAAATGGAAAAGCATGCTCATTTCTAGAAGTATTTTCCGGTCAGACCTTATGGACTTAGAGAAGCTGGGGATTATTTCAATACGTTGAAACCAAGTGGAGGCGTGTTTGTCCCTCACAATGCATTCTGAATGGTATTGCTCCAGTAGGTTAGTCGTAGGCAGTAAGCAGAATGTGACAAAGAGAAATTTGTAGCCTGTCAGTTTGTGGACCGGTACAAACAACCGAAAAAATATATGGTCAGTAGTTTGGAAGCCAGGTGCGTTATGACCTTAAGTAACAGCTATGGACTACCTCAGGTGTCAACAACATACTTGTAAGGTCTGTTTGATTGGTTGTCCCCGTGTGCTCTTTTTCTTGGGGTGCAAGGCGGATTTTTGCCGTGGACAGAATCTTGGTTTAGCGTTCAAGAGGCGTTTCCTGTACTAGAATAATCAGTATATATCCTGTCGTTAAAGGACTGAAAGGAGAGTGGTTTAAGAGAAAGAGGTTCACGCTTATTCCACGCTCTGATTCAGCCTTATTAATTCTGCGACATGGATGGAGGCAAATTTATCATACGGACCCTATCACCAGACAAAAACGAATGTAGACTGATATGGGAGATGGTGATGAACAATAGAAACGATTTGGTGTTTTGGAGGGTATTTAGAAGAGCACTGCTGCAACGATGCTCCATCAGTGCCTCAATTGCGACTTGGGTCTTGCTCTGGGCTCTGACCGGAACGCCATTAGTGGCTACGCTTGCCACGATCATCCTGTGGACTGGAGGTATTTATACCTTTGTTCACTTGGAACGCCTTGTCTATGAGGGTTTATGTGAGGAGGAGAAAGTCAATCTATTCGAGCATTATAACAGGCGTAAGACACGGTTTTGGGTGGCGGAATACGACGGAGGCATCATTGGTTCTGTTGCTGTTGATAAGAATAGTGAGCGCGTGGCAGAGTTAAAAAGATTGTCCATACAGCCAGATTTTAGACGACTTGGAGTTGGGAAGACACTCGTTGACAAGGCAGTGGATTTCTGCAAGCAAAATGACTATAAAGAATTAGTCTTGACAACAACAGAATTCCACTTTGGCGCTCGACGGTTTTATAAGCAATGCGGCTTTAAAGAAATGGGGGTTTTCCAGGCTCCCGCAGTTTGCTTTTTTACTCCTTACAATAGACACTCATTTAGTTTGCGATTAGATAAAAAAAAACAATGATATAAAACCATGTGACCGAATTGCCTTGGCCCCAATTGTACCGGTTTGTAATGTAGCACCTTAAGCAATACATATGATGGAAATGCCTCCCAGTTATGGTATAAATTTCACTACCTTCGACATCCATATTGGTATCTAGACCACTACAAGTTTTAATGTCGATTTAAGTGATGCATGTTAAATTTCTAGATCCATCTCTGTGTGGCTAACTACTCTCTTCCAGAGACCAGACGCCAGGTAGCTGGCTGATGACGTCATTTCTGTGAAAAAAAATGGGCATCATCTAGTGAATACATTCTCTCTGTGAACCTGGTAGAGGGTAAGATGGGGCGTGGACATTTTGTTATAATAATAATAATAATAATAATAATAATAATAATAATAACCATTGTTGTTGTTATCAGTTGCAATTTTTGTATATTTTCACCAGTCCAGTCTGATGTTAAAAGCATGAATGAAGATATGTATATGTTGAATTATTGAAAAAAGTGTAAGAACAGTTGTTGCGAACTCCACATTATAAACTGTGACCCGCATGCACCGGAGCGCTTTTCTCCCGAATAAACTTGCAGATAGTAGATTATGGTAATACATTATAGCTTGATTTTATTTTTCAACTTTTTATTTATCTTGAATAATTAATGAAGATTTATTTATTATTATTATTTTTTTACAATTGGGTCATGAAATAGCGATTCAAGCAATTAATACGGCGATCAAATTCGAGGCTCCAAGTCACAAATGCTTGGCCTCTTGATCTATATTGCGGATTGTGTTAGCGGGGCGATACTGCACGCCAGCAATGCTTTTGTTGAGAAGCACAACCTCAATCATCCAAAGAGGTCTATTATTACCGTTATCGCTTTTCAACATTTGAACTAGTTCTTGTATCTACGTGGTACATCTTGTCCCGATTTGGTATAAACTGTGCCTTACGATAAATAAAAGGTTTTAATAATAAATGGTTTACTGGACTCAGTTATAATAATAGGGCCTATATAAAAACCCGGGACGGATCCAGGATTATGTGCAGGGGGATCCGTTTTTTGGAACAACGGGGAGGGAGGGGGGTCTCAATAGTCCGGAGGTTCATTGGTCCGAAAAATCGTAACGTTTTCATCAGTTTTTTAATCAAGGGTTCGTTGGTCCGAAGATTCTACAGTGAACATTCGGACCAATGAACCTTCGGACTAATGCTGCGGCCCCGAACAACGTCTTATTCACCTGTCGCATTGAAAGCTCAACCTCACCGATGTGGGCCCCTACCCTTATGAGCAGTCAGTTGTGATGTTTGTTGGCCCAGGTTACACGTTTGCTTGTCTGGGTTTATACAAGTATCTGATGTGTGATTTACCAGTAGATATAAATGTCGCAAAGATGTACCGTTAATACAGTAGCTCTATTCAACATGAAGGAGTTAAGAAATTAAGTGTTTGTTGTAGGCTGTATAGGGCCTACTGTAGGTGCCTAGTATGCCAAATATGGAGTTTTTTTTAA
The DNA here is from genome assembly GCF_001039355.2 of Lingula anatina. The sequence goes on from NW_019775585.1 coordinate 84,239, forward strand.
AACTTTTTTGGCGTGCCCTATTGACGTTGAACTAATGAGGACACGTAATATTTCTGATCATTTTAACAGATAAATGCCATGAATAAATTTTGCCAAAATAAATCTTATTTATCCCCTCCTGACGAACTTCGCCACCAGCTGTTAAACATCTTTGCTGTGACAGAACAGTTCTTCATCGCGCGCAACCAGGAAGTCACTTCAAACACGTGGAGATAGCGGAATTTGAAAAACCCACGCGTGTGTAAAAACGTGGTATACCTAGCTTGTTACAGAATTGCGATGTGCATCAGGAAAGGGACCAAAGTATGTTCAGTCGGAGTAAAAATACCGTTTACCTCAAGAAACTCAGTAAGTATTTTTTTTTCGCGGGAATACACATGTTACACTACATTTGCAGAAATGGACATTATCATTATTATATATATATATTGATTTCCCCTACTAAAATACATAGAAAATTATCTATGGCCTATTTAACCCAATGACAATGTCATTTGTGAAATAAGGTAAATCTTTGAACGATTCACCATTTGTATTTATTTGTGTATTTATTAAATGCATTTACTGTTTTAATTCATTAATAGGTTTATTTAATTCATCTAAAGAGCTTAATTTCTCTTAATTTAGCCCTAATTAAAACGAGTGATAATGTTGATAGTGGTTCAGTTTATAGTTTAACATGTGTAAGAAATCTCTTGTGCTGAAATAGTGAACGCACAGACACTTCACTAATTGAATCATAGCAACGTCGTCCATGGCATCTGATATGCCCTAATTGGTGTGGGAGCAAGGCATATTGTGAACTCTATTAAAAAATGACACAGATGTCTGTTACTGATTAATCAGCAGAATAAGTCCCAGTAGAACTCCCCATAACCTTTCTTTCTTTCTTTTTTTTTTTCAAAGAAGATGAGCTGTCATGTTATGGTTCTCAAAATACAGGAATACATTGTTCAAGTGGTAAGATATTAACAATAGAAGAGCACTTCGAGCACCTGAAGATAAAAGGAATCAATAGTCAAAATGCTTAGGATATCATTTGCTAATAAGCAGAATATGATAAACCTGGCATGCTATTTCACTTGAATTAGGAATTGTTTTAACAATCTAAAGTATATTAAATTATACCAGTATGCTAGAAAGTTACCATAGAAAAAATATGAAAACATGCTTTTGCATTTCCCTAGTATGTTTGGTGTAGATACATGTATATACGTATATTTTTCTTCTTTTTTTTCTTTATTTATGAGAGTTTGAAGTCATCATACATGTACATTCACATCTTGACACTCATCAGGTATGTAGATGTAAGGAAAACTAAGGAAATTATAAGTTAACAAAAAATAATAATGAAAATAAAAGAATAAAGGCATATGTATAAATTAAATCCCATTAGGATTTTCCTTTCTTTTTGAGTCTCTTTTGTGATATCCAACAACCCCCCAAAAATAATAACCACCCAGCAGTTACACTTTTGATGGAAGGCAAAAAATATAAAAAAATATATACAGCTTGTTCTCAGATGTAAAATGTTCACCAATACCATACTATTATCTTTGCATCACACATCCATGCACAAAAATGCCACATCTTAATTGTCCTCTCTGAGTTAGTCATCAGCAACTCGATCCTGACACCAGTGCAGCAAAGTAAGTAATATAGAACAATACGAAGCCCTTTTCCAGATACTTTCATGCTTTGACAGCTGGGCTTAACCATGCATTTTGAGAATGTTTTTTTTAAAGTTTCGATGTAGGTAACTAGATCTATATGTTAAGAGGTGTACTTAAGATCTTACCTTTGGGCAGGTGAAACATGAGGCCAGGAACAGGTGTTGGGGTGTAAGGTATCATCCTGACCTACCACAGACAATTTTTTCTGTGGCTGGGACAGATTCTACATTTATGTATAGACTAGAACTATATCTTTACCTCATAATTATGAATTAATAATTCCTATTTGTTTCACTGGGATAGCAGTCAACTCTGGCACAGGTTTAATTGGTGATCAGTATTCATCATTTTACACTTCATATGAAGATGAAAACTGTACTATTCCAGGGGCGGATTGTGGCAGTCTTCTGGGTCTTCTGGAAGACGGTCGGATTTTCAAGTTTACATTGACAGGTATCTAATTTTTTTCTGTCGGAAGACGGTCAAAAATGGATGGATCAACAAAGTTTATTTGGAAGACTGTCAGAAAATATCTCTGGATCCGCCCCTGTATTCCTGTTATACATGGAACTCTGTCTTAATGGTGCTTGTTATTAAAGTATAGGCTTCTGTGTGTGTGTGTGCGTGTGTATGTGTGTGTGTGTTCAAATACAGATAATTAGTGTGATATTATTTACTCAGTCTGTGTCTTTCCAAGAAAAACACAGAAGAATTTCCAGTGCATATATATGTTAACTTAAGAGGATATCACTTTTAGAATGTAAAATTTCAAGCTTTTAAAAACTTAAATTTAAAGAGGTTTTGAGTTTTCAAGAAAACTTGAAATTTGTCATTTCTTAATGATGGAATGTTTATTTGGAAATCCTATCTCCAAATCTCCCATTAGTGTGCCAACTGCTTCTGTCTCACTCCCTACCACCTAACCCACCACTCCCATCCCAAACTCCATCCCTTATTCCATCACTTCCATCCCACTTTTCATCCCTTATCCCACCATTCCAATCCCCATCCCCCTTCCCCACCCTCAATAAAATTATATATTTACCTTCAATTGATTCCACAACAAAGGCCACATTAGCCTCCCAGTCAGGTTTAAAAAGACCCTGGATGGGGTGGTTAGTATGCATATGTTGTTTAGGTTGACTCTGATCCCTGGGGTTAACCCCCTGGGGTCACCAGGGAGCTTGATCAGGGTGTTAACTACACACATATCCTTTTAACAAAACAAATAAGAGTCCATTGTGAAGTAAACAACTCTTTTAACTTCCAGGCTGTTGTGAGAGTGTGAAAGGACTACAATAAATTTAACCATAATTTTATTGATCTCTTGTTGTTGTATACTTTGAATTGGCACTTGAGGACTCTTTTGTTCACTGAATAACCCTCTTAGCTTCCATTACAGTCTTGTTAAATGGTATTTCCAAGTTGACTTTTTATTTCAAGTTATTGTCCATTTAAAAAATTGCCTAAACATGAAAGTGTGATAACTGATATTTTGTATATTTACAAAAGTGGTTTGTGGAACATTATTTAATTAGTGCGATATTTCAAAAGAAAACTTATGTAAGACTGAAAATTCATGGTCTATGCTTTTAGACTAAGTTTTTTGAAATCATATGTGAGGTAATATAGACCGTTAGTCATCCACTTAATAAGATATTGCACCTGTCTCATAAAAAGAAAGAAATAATGTTTTAGAGCAATTTGTTAATTTTAGTGGATGACTTTTAGGGATTAATCTTGACATGAAGTAATTTTTAGGTATAAAATTTGGACCAACTTTCAGTCTCAGGTTGCATTGTTAATATTGTCTTGGATGTGTAATGAAAACAACTGAAAATAATGAAAAAATTAATTGACTTATTAGTAAACTTGGTATTGGTCATTATGCAAACATGCTTATACCTATCAAAATTGACTCTCTTTATATTGACATAAAAAATTAACAAGAATCAATGAATAGCATTGCCTCTGGCCAAAACACAAGTGGTGACCTCCCTGGGATGTGTTTGGACACTGACAATGTGTGTGAGAGAATGTGAATTGCAGTGATTTGAGAACAATCACACACATAGTGTATTTGACTGGCTGCTCCAGCCTGAGTTTCAGAGATTTCCAGAGACTTCTATTATTTGAAAACATGCCTGTGCTATTTTCAGTGACTGGTGCTGATACTGCAGGGTTACTTGTTTAATTTCAGCAAACTCTGCTACAATCGTTTCCTTGATTCAAGAAAACACTTATGCCAAGTTCCTTTATAGTGACTAATAGTGTGTGTGTGTGTATGTGTGTGTTAGTGTGTGCGTGCACATGTGTATAGTGTCTATGAATGCCGTGCTTTGACTGTGCTTTCATGCATGCATGCATGATATATATTAATTTGAAAGGTTGAATACATTTAGTGAAAGATTTTAAGATGGCAAAAAATAATAATGCATTAATTATCCTCTACTCCTAACCCTTAGCCCCCTCCACACTCTACTTCACCCCCCCCCCACCTACATTCTTCTGTCATTGGCAACAGAAGCTATAAGGTGTTATATACAAATACATATTATCACCATGTATTGCTGCACAAGCAAACAGAACTTCATACAATCAGCAGGTATTGCCATGTTGCTAAGCTATCTTTGCTGTAGATTGGCTTGCCACTTGACTGTGACAAGGAGAGAGAGATTTTAGCATGCTTTACTGATACAGCAGCCACGAAACTGATTAAGGAAGGTAAGATGGTCTGAATTATGTTCTGTTAAAGAGGTACTCACAATATGGATATGATTGAGAAAAGAAATCATGATTTAAGACATTGCTGTGATGAAAAACTCCAAGTGTAAAAAGTGTTTTGTGAAAAGTGGATATTACATATAGCAAAGACTAAAGTGGTATACATACCCGGTAGCTGAGCTGACAACAGCCCTTCAAAGGGTCCAAGGCTTTTTTCTTCAAAAGTGTCACACTTAATTATGCTGTTTAATATATCTTTATGATATGAATTTACACCAAAACACAAGTTGGATAAAAGGAAAAAATGCATTATCAAAAAGAAAAAAAAAGTGCTCTGAGACAGCACACATGGACACATTGAAACAATGCTCATGTCACATGCAGGCACCCACATGTCGTACCCTCTAACAGTACATCCCTGTATTTGCTTGTCTTTGTCCCCATTTGCTCACAATTACTTAAATCTGCTCTTTGAGGACAAAGTGGGATTTTTTTTATTCTCATTCTTTTCCATTTAAGATGGAATAACATTGACATAATACTGTTGTGGTTTTTGTACTTGACGGCATTTAGGAGCGGGGACATTTTTCCACTCCACTGCTGTATCTGAATGCTTGTCGTAAAGATACGCAGGCTTGTTTATCAAGAAGTGTGCTCTGCTTCCTGGACTAGGACAGTAAATTCACAGGGATTTTCTCTACTTATGACCATTAAAACTATGCACATGACTGATTCGAAATGAATCCCTGGAGATACTGACTCTTGTTCATCGAGAAAAGTGAATTATCCTGGATAAGTGAACTACTGGGACTAGTACAGTATTGAATTGGACTTGGACAGCAAGGTAAGTTGCAGGTTTTGACAATATTTTGGACTGGTTGGCAATATATGCATGTATATTTTGTGTGAATCTGAGTTCTGGTGACCAAATACCAGCAAAGCTTACTTTTGGTATATATATTTGGGTGTATATACTTCAGAGGTAAGTACATACTTGGAATATAGAGATGGATTGCTTGGGCCGGGGGTGGAGGGGATGCATCATATAACACATGTATATGTACAATACAGAACTAAAAAAAAAAAAAGATCATTTGGGTCTACGTCTTGCGACGCCTGGCAGCCCCAAAGAACCTCTCTCCATGAATCAGCATCTGCCACATTTCCAAAACAAAATAATTTATTCATCCTTTAGTTTGTAAAAAAGACACACCCCAGTCCTCCAGGTCCATGCTGCACGTTCTTCATTTACCATTAGTGGTGGGGTGGGTGGGAGAGGGAGGCAGTGGCAAGGTAAACCAGAATAATAGTATGGTAAATTGGGATAGAAAAATGCAAGTGCAGTTAGAAATTTCCTGGTCTTCTCTTTCTCTTTCTAATTTTTTAATTATAGCTGGTAGAAACTTTGTACCTGTAGTTGTTTTTTGTTTGTGTAAGTCTTGATTTTGTGCCACCATTAAAGTAGAGTGGGTTATTTTTTCTGAAAAAAAAAAAAAAAAAAACAAGTTCTTTATATTAAAGTTTTGACAGAGTTCCCCATTCCTTCTCTGAATCAGCTGCTGGGTAGTGACATATGATACTTTTAGTGCAAGACTGGGAAATTCACTTTTTGCACGTTGCAACCAGTATAACTTGACAGTGATTCATAGACTTTTAGCATATATCTGTCACAATTAAAACCATTGCTTTGTATTTGTTATCTTTATGCTCCACCTGAGTGCAGCCTTTATTCATTTAAAAATCTTCTAATTAAATGGAAGAATAGAGGGACTTGCCTCTTTAACTTAATTAGTCACTGCAATACAGACTGAATGATATTAAAGGTATTCAATAAATGTACGGTAAGTCGTGTTTCCAGTCAAATTGAGTTGATAGAGCTTAGACCGATGTCAGCATGTCATCTAACCATGGCAACCTCACCATTAAAAGGCAGTCTTGAGTTATGTGAATTACAATGAGCAGGATAACTAAAGGATTAGATATCACCTGTGGTGAGTGAAACTAGAATGGCTGCTAGTACATAGATGTCTCCTGTAGTGGTCGAGCTTCTGATGATCATGAGATATGCTGAGATGGATACAGAGATAGGTTGTCCCAAGTTGACTATAAACTCGCCTGCCATTAAAGTACATTTAACTGTTTAAGCCAGGGAAAGTTGATTTGTGTTGGTCACTGCTTAATTGTGTGAACAATTATATGTACAAGAAGATAGAGTTGAAACATTTTAGTAGAAAATCATATTCAAGAGATAAAAAAACAATGAATATATCTGAAGGTGGACATTTTTAGTCATAAATATTTTCAATTTAAGGGATATTATTATGAAGGGGAAGAGAATAACAATGAACATGTGATTTAGCCCATAAAAGGGAGATTTTTTTTAAATATCAAATGAATTGATTAATACATACTAGGAAATGCAGATATGCTATGTTTAATAGTTATTTTTAGATTTGAACATAATTTTAAAGAACTTTGAGTCTGATAATTGTGCAATCATGATTGAAAATAGACTTTCAAGATTCTAAAAGCTGTGAATGTTTTAAGAGTTGTACGGTTTTCAACAATAATTCTCTAAAAGATACAAATTTCATTAAACATGATATTAGCTAATGAAAAACTACAGAATTAACAAGTGAAATCAAATAAGATGTATATCATTTGCATTCATATTTTAGGAGCAGATACATCGCCATTAAAAGTGAGCCATAAAATGTTTCTGAAACAAAAGTCGTCTTAATTGTGGAAGTGCTTACATGCTGTTTGTTCTCAAATCATTTATCATGATGTATCATTGGACATAAAAGCTTTTATTCATTTTATTGAATTTTTAATTAGCCATTCCTAAGTATGATGAATGTCCACAAAAAAGTCACAGAAAACACACACGGTGACAATATAGTGACAGCGGAAAACCACCTCTTGTCACGCCAGGGAGAAATAATAAGCAGAAGATGAAGATTGATCGTTGGTTTGGGACATTTTAAGGAAATTGTGTTTGCTTTTGTAATCTTTATCAGGTGTGTATGTTCCAAGCTGGAGCATAATAATGATTGATTGTGAGGGCAAACAATGGATGCTAATAGAAAAATAACATTTCAGGTATGGTTAATTATGACATCTTTTCTTTGCAGATCTCATTAGGAGTATTTCCCCTGTTAAACAATCTCTAACCTAATGTTGCATTGAGGTGTTTTTTGAAAATATCAATTTTCGAGGAGGTTGCCTGGTTAAGTGTTCCACATATCTCTTTATACTGTTTTCCCCTAATTAATTAATGATTTAATGAAGCTGTAGATTGTTTCCTGAAAACAGCAGTTTAGAAATATATTTGTTTGTGTAGTAATTTATATATTCTTTAGCCCACATCCCCACAAATATGAAATCAAAACATTAAAATAGCTTCATAGGTCATTTGCTTATTAAGTTTCCTGGTGTTACCTAATGAGATTTATGATAAGACAGAAAATTGTAAATCTCCATGGATTTTCTGTCCAGAAAATGGTATAATATGGTATTATGGATCATTATAGAATTTCTTAAAAATCTATAGATTTATGAAAAGGCAAAGCTTTCTAAGGGCCATATTCTAACTTGATTCATTCATTCACATAATGCGACAACTCGTAGATCAGCGAGGCATGTGGCAGTTTTCTGAAAATATTCAATTCCAGAATAAGCTAGAAGCTAAAAGGTAAGAACAGATTGAAATATAATTTTAGAAACTTGTTTCTTCCATTAAACTAATAGATAGCTTAATAGAGCATTTGGACATTCCCCGAGTCCTGCTAATTGGTGAAGAGACAATTGTGGAGTGAGTATTTGAATGCAACTTGATATCGTGAGTCCATGACTCATGTAATGGTGGTGAATAAGAGAACCGCTGTCAGAAGATTGATTACAATAATTGGACCATTGTACTTCAGTGGTGTTGCATTATGGAGAGATGGATGGTCCTCCAACAGACACAATAAAAAGGGCTGTTCTTTAACTCCTGCAAGATTTTATGAATTTTTTTGTGAAACTTTTCTTTTTATATGAATTTATTTCAATTGATTAATAGTGTAGGCAGAGATTTAAATATGGCTGATCTTCAAAATTTACACTGATATTTTAGTCTTTTACTGGACCCTCTATTTGTGTCTTAATTGGCTTGATTCATGGGAATTTTTTTCTTTTTTTTCTTTTTTTTTTACAATGGATTAACTGGGCTAAAAGTACTAAAATCATATCAAGTCAAATCAAATATTTTTCATCAGTTCATAATGAGCATGAGACATAATCACATTTTTCTGCCCCCCTCTCTCTCTCCATTTATTTTCAGCCATCTTCACACTCTGGTAGTAATGTTAATGATACCTTTAACAATTTAGGCTGTCTGACAAGACAAAATCATATTAATTTGTGCATTGTAGACCTGCACATCACTTTGCTGATCAAGATTAAAAGAGGATACAAAAAAATCAATTTTCTTCTAGAAGAACACTGTGAAAACCATTCTTCTGCTTACCAGATAATGAAATTAGATGCTCTGTTCTCTGATGCCAGTGAGTCACCAGAAATGCAGTTGTTTTGTTTCTCATACATGTACAAGGGTTCATGTACTCACTGGTAAATTTAAATGTCATTGTGATTCTATTTTGTTAAAGTAGGTACTTCAGTATTATAATATTTACCCAAAAAAAGAAATTTCAAGATAATGAGAGATAATTTAAAAAAGAGTTTATATTAGCAGGTCTGTAGCCAGGGGAATTCAGGGGTTCAAACGAACCCCCTTTTTAACAGATGAAGGTTTGCTCTGAGAAACATTTAATCTACATATAGGTACACAAAGGTTTTATGGTAAAAGGTTCACTTTTTCAGACCCTCCCTTTACAATCACTGGCTACAGGCCTGATTAAGATTAAACTGTGCATGGGTATAAAAACATGAAATATGAAACTCTTGTAGTAGTGCACTATGCATAACAGCTAGGTAACCTCAAAGAGAAAAAAAAATAAAGTAGGAAAGATTCTTAAGAAGAGCAAAACAGAATGACAGTTTGATGAAAAAAAAAAGATTAGAAATTGCTATATTGCCAGCACCAGCACGGTAGCCTGCTTTGTTTTCTCAGCCAGTTAATTTCCAACAGCATGAATTAAACCGTTTGATACCTAGGTCATAATGTTATCAAGAGGAGCAGTTATATGAAGAAAAACCAGGGGCCTTTTATCAGCCTTATTGAGGAGGAAGGGAATGAAGTTATCTGCTTTAAATGAAGCATTGAGTCATTCTGTGCCCAGATGTATAGTTCTAGGGACTGAGTGTAGGGATTGGGAAGTTTTATTTATTTGCCCATTTACAGAATTCTTGGGACAGAACCATTAGTGAAGATTGAGATGCCTTGGTACACGTTAAGCTAGTAAAGGCTTATTGTTTGTTCTTTCCTTCCTGTTTAATTTTTAAAATATTTTCTACCACTACTTACTGAATTGTACAAGCAAAGTGTACTCAGGTATTCCAGTAAGCAGAGTCCAATTGTACAAAAATATTGTGTTAATTATAAAAAAATTCTGTTACATTATTCTTGTTGAAATAGTGGATGTAAGTCCCAGACATTTGTCAAAAATGTCACACATTGAGGTTTATTTGCTTATTTAATGTTTGAGCCAAATGACCTTTTTTTTTGTTCAGCATTCATGATGAAATTAAACATAAAATTATTTTTTAAAATATTTTTTTTTCCATTTTCCACACTCAAAGATAAAATAAATTATGCATTTTATAAGAAATCCTTAACCTAGTACACCAAAACTTTTCAATAAATTTCAGACAGGTAATCCTCACAAATCCTTGTCCTTCACTTTAGCTGGAGAACCTGTTTTGTTATGTCATCATCTAGGGGTCTTTCACATCCTTGCCGTGGCTGTTCCCTCACTTTGATGTCTGCCAGAGATATATACGCAGTGGCTTGTAACCTTGCAGGTGTTCCCTGTATTTTTACTACACGGTGTCGCCAAGCAACCAAGGCATGTTGGAGATTTGTAGCCAGTGAAGAGCTGATTAGGGGATTAGCAAAGAAATGCCAGTCCATCAACATCGAGGTGATCATCTGCGTGATCATGTCTCAATGAGATTTCCATGGGTCTGTCTGCTGTCTGTCTGTCTGTCTGCCTGCCTGTCAGCCGGTCGGTCAGTCATCTGTCATTGTCTGACTGCCTGTTTTTATGTCTGTCTGTCCGTCCATCTGCCTGCTTTTTTTTCTCACTGTCTATTACTTTCAATATAATATCCTTTTAACAATAAACACATTTTAGATGTCACATACATTTTCTTAATCTCCTATTAAATTGTGCTTTCTTAATGATTTTTGCAATGGTGGCGCATTCCACTGCAAATATATATACCAAACTTGAAAATTAGTAAGCTTTCACTTCTCTTGATCTCATTGTGGCCTACGAGGTCATCAAAGTTTGATTTGCTCGTACTTGACTAAGATATAAATGAGCTGCCCAGATAGTGGTGTTTGTAGATTTTAAAGCATTTGATCCCAGATTGAAACATTTTTCAAACATTCTTTAAGTGTTGGTTGTCAAAACTTTCAAATTTATACAAGGACTTAAGAATTTCAATAGTATGCAGTTTCAACAGTATGTTTAACTGTACAGAAGTGAATCTAAAATAATTGCAGATTGAAAATGCATTTATAGAAGACAAGAAGATTAAGAGTAGATATTCTAGCTGAGATGTCAGTATTTTTTCCAAATTTTATAGTATGCACAAAAAGGGTAATAGATAAACATGATAACTGGATACAATTTAGAAAAAATAAAAAACATAAAAATGAATCCGTTTCCTCTTCACCAAAAATGAATGATTTGGTTATTTTTCTCCATTAAAATCACAACTTCAAATCACAATGTCTGATATGATGCTCTCTGTTGTACGTTATACTGCGCCTCCCCTGGCAAAATGCCAAATGATAAATTTATTGATTTGCGGCATAAGTCAAAAGATTTTCACATCTGTTAAGTCAACAAATACCTGGTTGAAGTGGACAGTTATCAAAGCAGTGTTGATACACAATGAACGAGGTGACAGACCTTATGGATGATTAAACATAGAAAAGGTGGGACACGGGGCACACAGTGATTATTACAGCTAGTTTCAGTTTTGATAATTTTTGTGTGAGAAGAATTGGTGACAGTTTTAAATGTTTGGATTTGTTGGGAACTTGTGAGGCTTTTGTCCCATATAGTAAACTAAAGGAAATTGATATCAGTGAGTTAAATGAAAAAGAGACAGAAATAGCCACATTTAAATGAAACTGACTTAAAATGATCAAAAAAGAAATAAATTGGTAAACTTAAAGAATAAGTACTCAGTAATTATCACTGGTTGCTGATCATTTACTCTCTGTCTAGAAACAAAGGTCGTTAGTAAATTGTGGAACATTTTGTGTATTCTTTGATTGAATTATTAAAATATTATTAAGTTGCACAACTGTCTAGCTCCCATCAATATTATAAAAGGCATAGTGTCGATTTATTAGAATTTGGTATTTTGGATAATCTGAGAATTAAACTACACACTAAACTGCTTATATGTCAAGATCAGAAATAGCAAGGAAACACAAATTGACATTTATCCAAATTTTCATACTCTGAATGATTTTCTGTCTCAAAATCAATGGATATACTTTGGAAAATTAAGTTATTTCTGCTTCTCATGACTCATTACTTTAATCATTTTGTATTTTATCTGTATTTGTCTTTCTTTTATTTAATTTACCATAATTGAAATAAAAAAAGTGCTAAAGACTTAACCACCTGGTGTGCTTGACAATTTTCAAGTGACATATTTTTTACCTGTACAGTACCAGTGGCACATTGGAGTACAACCATGTGAAAAGAATTTTACTGAGCTTAATTTCCTTACAATTAATGGTGTTTTATTATACTTTGCCTTTTCATGGCCTTTGATTGTTTATGATTGCATGTGATTGCAGATTAATTATATGGAGTTAGGGCGAGGTGGGGGGGGGAGGATGAAAATAAAAGCTGTTCATGGAACACAGGCAATATCTGCAAAGAAGCATAACATTAACTGATTGAATAAGCATTACTGTGTTACTGCCACTGACTGTTGATATTTTTAAGACACAAGATATCCATATTGATAGAGAACAAACAAAGAAATCTAGTTCACATAACTGTAATTGCATGCATACCCAGTAAATGTCCTTTTCTTAAGAGATCTAATTTATGAGAGAAAGCGTGCATTGATCTGCTATCTGTAATTGACATCAGATCTGCGAAGAGACAGATAAGGTTTTCACTAAATCCCATGTGACCTTGATTGAAAAGCCTTTCCGGCTTAATATCCAGTTCAGTATTTTGGACTGGATCACAGGTGTACATGTACTAGCTGGAGCCTCACAGGTGTGCTGAGACAGAGGAGACAGCCATCACAGTGTCAGCGTATAAAATCACTACAGCTTTACTATCAGAATTGCAATTCAGATAAAATATACTGGATTTTTTTGGCAGGTATGTGCTTTGATTTGTTAAAAATAATTAACAAAAAAATGATAGAGTGTAAAAGTTTTTGGAAATGAGTCAAGAAATAAATTAGTCATTTGTGCAACGTGCTTAGGAAAAAATTGAGAAAACTCACTACTTTATGCTTTTTTTATTTGGGGGGGGTGGGTGATTAATAGAGTTTAATGTCCGTGATAAGATGTTTGACTGCAGATGTTGCTTAATATATTGTCTGACTACTAAGAATTTTGTATCTCTTCTTTAATGAAATCATGATGCTAAATTTCACAGAGTCATCTTAACTTAAACCTATATTTCTATGTAGATCTATAAATAGGAAAATTCATACCTCGAGTCATTTCTGTGAAAACCAGTAAAACCAGTACAAGTAAACAATTTCTCTTAATTCCACTTTTTAGCCATTAGATTTATCTTTTTTATAAGGAGGAAGTTTAAGTATAGACTTATGAACAAAGTCAATATTATTGGAGACGTTATGGTGTTGTTGTAATACAGGCATACCACCGTGAGGGGAGAGGGCGTGGAGTTTTTGGCAGCCTCTCACCCCTTACCAAATCATTGGTTTCCTCCTCTAGACAAGTGAATGAAAGTCAGAAATTGTCATTAAACCACATAAAAGATGTCTTATACATACATGTGTATTTTGTTTCTATTTTTGCATCTTAATTGGTCTGCAATAGGGAAAAACAAGGAAAAAGTTTTTAAGTACATGTATTAGAAGAAACAGTTATATAATGCTTTTTTCTGACTAACTACTGTAAAGGTTGTTGTTGTGGTTAAATGTGTACATGCTAAAAAACAGTTCAATGTTTTTCAAGTCCCTGTGTCGCCAGTGTGGAATACTTCATTTCTGATGTGTTCAGAGGGAGGAGCAAACAGCATCTAATTCAGCGTCAATATTTTGCTTCAATTTGTCAACGTTTACAATGTCAGGCTTCTGCCGCACACACACACACACACACTACGACTGACTGAATCAATGGTTACTGGACCTTTTGTGAACTTTTCACACAGGTTACAGCCCACGTATAACAAAACGTGTGATTGTTGTGGTTTAATCGTTTTTTCTGTTGAAATATTTATCAATAACAGTTGGGTAATGGGACCATTAAGGGAAGTAATTCACACGGTGGTTTTCCCTGAAGGCTTTAAGCCTTCTTAGTAACGCTGGCTTCTCAGTCTGATTTGACCTGAGTTGTCTTGGTAATTTGAAAGATAAAGAAAGATGGAAGACTTTGGTGGAGTAAGATAAGATTTAATGAAAATGAGAGGATAAAAGTCTGTGTGATGATGATCTAACATGCTGAGTTGGTACCTTGATGTAGCTTTTGACTGAAGACTTTGAAAATATAGGTGGTATTGTTTGAAGTATACGTGTTTGGACTATTCTTTTGAATAGATTATTACTGTTATACTGTGAGCTATACTAGTACTAATATTTTATGTTTTATTTCCAAACAATAATTACATTGAGCAATATACACAGTGCTGTCTGTCAATTAAATCAATTTTTTCTTATCTAGCTGATATACTGTCCTACAGAATTTTAAAAATTCATTCAATTATTATTTTCATTTTTAGATATCATCTTACAGCCTGCCTCCTTGTCATTTCTAGAACTCTCCAGTGACTGAGGCCCAAGTATCTAGAGAAGATGACAGAGGATTGCGCCAGGAGAATGGTTGTAATGACAGGTATGTATGGGTTTTACTTTCTTCTGCAACATGACCTGAGGCATGTAGATTTGGTATCAAATTAGTAAATTGATAGATTTTTAACAGTTACTAGTGCAGTTGGAAGAGTGGGAATTTTAGCCATGTTTTTTTTTATTATTCTGTCATTATCTATAGAATCCATTTATTATTATTATTATTATTATTATTATTATTATTCACAAAAAATATTATCTCAGAGAAGTAGGACAAAAGTTAAAGATACATTGATCATGAATAATGGCACAGTGTTTTTGTTAGCTGGAAGGAATGTACATGTATGAAATCCAATTGAAGAAACTTCCAAGTCTGTGTCAAAAAAGTTTTCAAAAATCTCAAGAGTAACAGATTAGATCGACCTACTTTAGATCGACCTAACTCCCTGGGTGTTCACGCTAGATAGCTGTCAGCCGGGCGGACACGAAAGTTAATTACCCCCTTACAGCTTGTAGTAGGCGGGACAGACATTTAAGTCGGATTATCTGAAAGTAATCTAGTGAGACTCCCCGCGGGGATAGATCGATCTAAAATCTATGGGAATAGAGCCTAATATGAGTTTTATGGATGATGATAAAAGATACCAGTTGTTTACTTCTTTCACCTGTAAGACATACTAGTGCAATTAAGTAAACTTTCTAAGAGGAATTCTTTTTTCATGTTATAGATATTGGTTTAGAAAAATACTAGACAAACATATGTTTAAGAGAGGAAAGCCGACATGAGCTTTTTCTGCGGAAAAGTGGAATTCCATGTTTTTTAATTCAGTACTGATGGTTCCTGAATTCGTCAAGGTTAGATGTTGGGTTCCATGATAATTTTTTTTTTTTTTTTTTTTGAAACGTAGAAGAAAAATTGTTAGAAATGCATGCATTTTAATTTCGGAAGTTTCACTTTGAAGATCAGAGGGTAAATGCTAATGTGCTCATTTGATTCCACACAATTGGGATGTTTCATTTCTAGACTAGCTGCATGTGCTTGTATCTGTTTGAAGTGATATAAGATGACACATACATGATATGGAGCTTGTAATAGAAACTTCGAGATCAACCAAACTTTAATTTGGTTGTAATGCTGGATGAAAAAGAGTCATTATTGGAGGTATGTGATCAACAGTGAAACATCTGGCTTAATTTTTTTTATTTAATCAAGTATGTTTGTTGCCTTTTGTTACATTTAAACCTAAAATAGTTGGAAGATGTTATTTGGGATATCTTATTTCTGAGCCATGTGTCATTGAATTGACTAATTGACTTGCTTTGGAAGTTACCTTAATTGCATGGCATTGGAGGTTAGATTCAAATATGAAGCATGCAATTTAATGTTATATTTTATATAATATGGGGAGAGGGGTAACAGCTTTTATTGTTCGAAATAGCTGGGTGATGCCAGACATCAGTTTATGTTAGCTACTACTGAATTGGAAGATAGGAGTCGTGAGCTGACCATGCCTGAATGCTTGTTTTTGTTTTTTAACATATATATCTAAAGTAGCTGAAATAATAATATTAAAGTTTATGGTTAAAACTAGTGTATTTTTTGTTAAAAATAACTGATCAGGACCAACAGCTGGAGCACGTCCAAATAGTCTCCTGTACCTGTCTTATCTCATCTGAAATAATTGACGTATTTGCTCAGCAGAGATCTGAGTTCAAACCTAATAGGATCACAGCAATCCCTTCCAGTGGCAAATTTAACAGCAATTGTTCGGTATTGGCTATGTAATGATCACACCTCTTTTGTAATATTTGCACTTCAAGTTCCACTCAATTCCTTTACAATAGGTCCTTCAAGGGGAATTGAGTGGCTTGATAGGGCTATTGTGTGGGATTTATGTACCCCTGAAGGGGGGGGGGTGTCTTTCGAGGGGTTTAGAATTTTTGCTTTGGAGTCTGGGATAAACCAAGAAGGCCCAGGTGAGACATTTATATTCTAATACAACCTGCCATCAATGAAGTTTTTTTTAACCACACTCGGCATGAACTACCTTAGTTTCTTGCATGTTTTTTCTCCCTTTTTTTCCTAAACTGGCTTGTTCCTCCCATCATCATGCAGCCATCTTTTGCAAATGTCATAGTTTCTTAAGACAGTTGTTAAATTCTATTTGATTTCAGGATTTTGCTCAGAGAGAAATTTGACAATGTTTACAAAGGAGTCTTGATTTTAACTCCTGCACATTGGGCTAAGAATGCTGTTGTTGATGCAGACTTCAGTAACTTTATCTTGTTATGTTGAATTCTGTTTGGTTTTAGGATATCTGTCAGAGAGAGAGAGAGTTGACAGTGTGTTCAGTCAAACTTTCATCTCAGGTGCGTTCACAATACAGGGGCGGATTTAGGCCGTCTTCTGGGTCTTCCGGAAGATGGTCAGATTTTCATATTTACATTGACGGATATGTAATTTTTTCAGTCGGAAAATGGTCAAAATTGGATGATGAATCAACAAAGATAATTTGGAAGACTGTCAGTAAATAGCTCTGGATCCGCTCCTGCAATAAAACTATCCTATAGGTAGTTCAAGCTATGCCAGGACTCTCGCTGATTGCAATCAGATTAACACGATTCCTAATTGTAAATGCAACCTTAATTGGGGCCAGTGACTTGCATTGCGTGAAGCTCAGATTTGGAGCTCAGATGTGGTAGAAAAAATAAATTTTTTATGTACTAGTTCTATATGATAAATAAGTGGTCTATCAATATAATGATGCAGTAGTGGAGAATTGGGAGAAGAGGCATGTGATTAAAAACTTCATAAATCAAGATACAACTATCTTGGCTATTGGCTATTAATTTTAACTGATTAATCTGGTTATAAGTATTTAACTGCTTGATATTTTCTTTATTGATTTTTGATTTAGCTAAAATATTTAGATGTTGTTATAGGTATATTGTGCTAGTAGAGGAAGCCTAGAAACAGATCACTGCTGTGGCTAAGACGCGATAGTCTGACACAATCTGATAAGAACCACTAACACAATGGGTAATTTTGGCAGAAGTCTTGTTCAAGCTCTCATACACAGGTTGGGTCTGTAGTTTAGCGATTTCAAAAGAGGGGAGGGGTCATTTTCTGAAAAGAAAAAGGTGGATCTTTTTTTTTGTCCCATTTGTTAACCCATTCTCAGAAATGACATAGAAAGGCCAGAAAGAGTGTTTTGCTCAAACCTCCCAACTCCTACAAGTATGTTGCTTAAAATATAATGTTTGAATGAAAGCATGGACTTCTCACAGATCAGTGTCAGTTGCTTCCCCTTAAAACCATCACTTAAACTGAACCAAATGCAGATTTAAATGTATGATTGCCCTAGCTGTCAAACTGTTAAAAGGTGTCAAACCTTAGGGTTTGGGATGACATATATCTCTTTGTGTAACACTGTCTAGTCTTGTCAACGTCTCGACACTTTCTGTACTTGGCTCGCCATCATCCATTTACCTCCGAATACACCCCCATTGGACATCAATCATCATTGCGCACTGCACAGTGATAGATTGGCAGCCCTTTTGCTGATACAATGTATCATGATTTGGAAAATGAATAGATTGATGGATCACTTTGACATATATTTCAGAAGAATTTATCATGTAATATTGAAGGGATTTGACAGCACTTTTCATGATTTTATGATGGGGAAGTAATTGCTATTTTGGTTTTGTTAAAACACATCTATTGATTGTTATTAAGAATTGCTTGGGGTTGATCCAGTGAAATGAACAGTAATGAAATCATATGGTGAAAATGAGAAAAAAGATTAAATGGAATAATTCATTTATAAAATATGTAAGTGTGATTTCTTGCATTCTGTGTGACTTTTTACTTCAGTTGCATGTAATATAAGTGCATTCTATACTTTTCATGCTCATATTCTAAACTATTGTTTGATATCTTTCAGATATTGTAAAGCGCAGTGTGTTCTCTATCTGTGCATATAAATCTTGAAAAAATTAAGATAATTGATATTTTCTAGAACTGAAACATATAAACTAGAAAAAAGCAAAACAAGTGAGTCATAGGAAATCTTGGTTCAAATTTCCATCTATTTTAAAATCATACTGCTTCTTAGAGAAAAACATATATACCACAGATAAACATGTTCAGCTGAGGGACTGTAAATCCTGATCTATGAACTCAAACATATGATTGGTTGTGTCAAACGAAGGCAGCGACCCATGAACCCCTAGTACTCCTTAAGTCTTCATGTTGTGACAGGTGTTTTGTCAGGTTAAATGGCCTTATCCTTTCTCACCTGTCTGGAGGTGACAGTTGGCATTAAGTACTGCAATCACCGCACCATCAAGGTGCCATCTTGTGATGAATGGTTGTACTGACAAGGGCAGACAATGTTGTTAATGTCTGCTGCTGCTGTTAGATAGTGGTTAAATAAACTCGTATTTTGTCAATAACAGTCTGAGACATGGGATGGCAGTATGAGGTATCATACTATAGGAGTTGGCTTTAGAGTAGTGAAAGTATAGCATTTTTCAACGTTCAAGCAGATGAAAATCTTAGTGTTTGTTTTAGGTTATTTTCCTATTTTCTCTTGCTTTAGTCATCGTTCTAGTCAACTTTGATCAGGTTCAGACTTGGTACCCTGTAGTTTTTGGAGACCCACTTTTACGTGTGTGTGTGTGTGTGTGTGTGTGTGTGTGTGTGTGTTAAGGCTCGCACACTATCCATGAATCACCTTTTCCCAAAAAAACAATAAAAAAGTAATAAATCAATATTTTTTTTACTTTTGATAAAAAGGAATATCTAATCATACTAGTATGTAATTTAAATTATTTCCCTTTACTTTCCTTTTCTAATTCTGCCAGTGAACACAGTTGTTTGTCTTGTGTTTTAACATGCACAGCACATGTCATATACCCTCAGGGTTGAGTACTATGGTATAGAATGTTCTAGAGAAAAGATGGAAATATGCAACTTCTATTTTGCTCCCATGAGGTCAGATACCCCAGGCTATAAAAGAGTTATCATTGTTAGGACAGAGAAACAAACATGGTAAGTTTGGTAATCAAAAACAAGCGAAATGTTGAATTTGGCTGCTACATGTGTACTTCAGTGTTAGATGCCATATAGTGTGCTTTTTACTGTTAAATAATAGTCATGATACATGGACATCTGTGTGATTCTGTGTGATATTGATCTACAAATGATGCAATGAAATGCACTTCAAACTCAAATGCAATATGGCCATTAAACTTGTCGTACTTAATTGTAATTTGGATTCCATAAGGTCATAATCGTTGACTCCAATGGTTTGGAACCCTCTGTTCTCCATCAAGAACCAATTTTGTTATTTTTTTTTTACACATGCTTCAATTTTGGCACCCCTATCCATGCATATCTCCTCCCACAAATTAAACTTAGCATTTTTTTTCCCCGAACCTATTCACCACCTATTTGTTAAAACCAATATGTATTTAGATCCTGCATCCAGATCCCCTTGTGTTTATGCCCCAAAAGGTGCTCCCTGGGGAAATATGATCAATAGCTAGTGAATCGTGTGGTGATTATCCAGTGTTATGCTCTCCGTAGGGTTTTCACTGACTTGATTAAGCTGCACAGTCCTGATACCGACTGCTCTATATTGATCAAATTCTGTTACTGGATAACATGCATGAGAATGTGTTTTGGTGGAGGGGGGAGGGCCAGGATACAGTTTAGGTCAACCCATGGGCACGCAGAAGTGGGCAAAGGGACAAGAGATCCCCTTCCATACTGGCTTCTCGCAAAAATGTGTTTATATGCCAAAACAATTAAGAGAGCATCAAAAACATGTACATGTAGTTCATGCCTTCCCCTGATACCCCCCCCCCCCAAACTCTGAATCAGCTAGTGGGCATACTAAGCACCATGTAGCAAGAATTGTAGATGTTATAGTTTGCTGTCACACAGCACTTTCTGCTGGCACAATATGGTTCATACGAGTTATTCCCCAACAGACAGAGGTATTTGTGAAGCTTAAATCAGATTGCAGTGTCTCCAGAGAATGTTATAATTAAGAAAACCATAAACTATTTATTATTTTTTATGCTGATTTATGTATGCCATTTGGCAATGAGCTTAGAGCTGGTACAAATGTGAAAGTATGGGTTTGGACCTCAACAGATGAAACTGAAGTTCAAATTTTAAAGCTTTAGTTTGTTGTTAACAGGACATTGTTCTGGACAACATGCTTTAATCAGTAATTGCTTTATAAATTTTTTTTTTAATTTTTGTATGCAGAAACAGTTTTTAACTGTTTATGGTGCCAGTTGATGAATTGCTCATGTTGAGTTCAATAGGAAAAGCAGCCATGTGATAGAATTTTTGCTGTGAAGTTGTGTACACTACACTCATACTGATTAACAAGTAATGAACCCAATGAGTGTTAGTGGTGCACAATGTTTGGTACAGTTTTTTGGTGTTTTCACCAATCGTTTTTTTTTTCAGTGACTTAAACAGTGACAAACCAATTGTTTATTGGCAGCTGCTTGCAATTGGTATAGTTCTCAATGACTTGAGCAGTAATGTACCAAATAAAATATAATTTCACAGATAAGATGCAGGTATTCAGGGGCGGATTTAGGCCATCTTCTGGGTCTTCTGGAAGACGGTCAGACTTTTAAGTTTACATTGACAGGTATCTATTTTTTCTGTCGGAAGACAGTCAAAATGAAGGATGGTAATAAAGATAATTTGGAAGACTGTCAGGAAATATCTCTGGATCCGCCCCTGGGTATTAGCGAATAAGACCTTTCCAGGTATCCAGATGACCATGACATATGAGATAAAGGTACCTTTTGCAGCAAGGATTTGGAGTATGTATTTGCAAGTTTTTTACCACTTATAATAAACTTTGCCAATTGCATGTCAGGAACCTTAAGAAGTCATCTATTGATTCCTGAAGTTCTTACAGAATCCTGTAGTAATCTGTAGGGATCTCAAGAAAATTGACTCTGAAAATTCTCCAAGGTACTGGCTACCATATGATGCATAAGTACATCATGCAGTGCTCCTGAGATGTGACCTGAGAAGTCTAGTTTCATACAGAGGGAAACCAACTGGGATTTCATGGCGGCTGGGGTGGGTCCACTATAGGGACAGAGCACTGCTATTTATAACTGTCTGTGGATGGTGTAATTATTGTTGATATGATATATGATATTTGATACAAAATTGGCATGATTATGATATGTTGAAATATATGACAGGATGTGAAAACATGATGTAGCATGATGTTATATATGTGAAATATTATGTGGTGATGTGATATGATTAGTTAATGAAATATATATGACATGATGTGAAAACATTATTAATAAGACATGATGTCCTTATGTGAAATATTGTGGTAGGGGTTGGCATGACCAGTGCCCTGGGGATAAAAAGAGTGATATAGCATGACCCTATTTGAAATATTTCATGATATGACATGATATGATGAAATATAGGCATATATATGATAGTACATTAAGTATTGTATGGCATGACATTGTGTATTGTGTATCTGTATCTTTTCTAATATGTTGCAGTTCGCAATACTGGTACTGTCACAATGAAATTATGTGACATAAACTTGTGATGTACTGAATGTACATGATGTAGTGTTATATTATATAATATGGCATGACATTTTAATACATGACATGGCATAACTTGATTTAAAATGTGACGTATGTGACATGACATGATAAACATTTTAGAACACAGAATATTATATGCCACAGAATTAAATTGTACAGGAATTAAGGGAGTGAACAGTCTTCTTTTCAAAGTTTGGCTCACTTATTTCAATATTCATTTCCTGGTGCTAAGAAATTATCTTGGTAAATTTTAAAAAATATTATCTTGAAATTAAATGTACAATTCTTCTGAATTCCAGTATTATTGTATACATATGTATTCTAAATAGATAGATTATTATGGGTGAATAATTATAAAAACTATAGATACATGTTTATTTGTATCTTGGGTCAAACTTTTATTTATTTATTTATTCATACTAAAATGCAGTAGGATAAAATTAATTTTGAACAATATTGCTTACAGATACCAGTATTCCAAAAAAGTCGGCAAAAGATTGGTACGATTATGCAATTTTAATGATGATTATGATAAAGACATTTAAAAAACATAAACCATAGTAAAACAGTTGTAAGTCAGAAAGCATGCATATTATCAGAATTTGAACTGCAACTCAACTAAAGTTTGCATGCAGACTGAGCACCATCTCTGAAGACAACTAACAAGATTTCGTCTGATTGCAGAAAAAACTACCACTTGCATGTAGTGTGATTACTGAGGAGAGAAATGCAGATTTAATTGCAGTGGGTCAAGTAGAAGATTGTATTGATTTTAGGAAAGGTCGTCATTGGCAAGTTGAATTTGCTGGCTGAGATCAGCAGAAAGAGATAGCTGTAGCTACCAATTAGTTGGATGCTGTTGGCGCAGTGAACCAACTGGAAGGCATCTTGCGATTCCTTGGTGCTAGATTCATAAAGAGGTAGACGATAAAATTACATCATTTTATAGAGGTATTATTATTATTATTGTTGCATTAATTATGATAATGAATAGAAGATATGATAAAATGAGGATTCAGCAGAGAGAGGCAACTTTTGTCAGTTAGATAAGAAAATTAATGTCTTTTTGGATCATTGGTCTGCCTTGCATGTTGCATGTGCAGTATTCTTTGATGTAATGGTTTTGCTGTTGAGTTTTTCTCTACATAATCCATTCCGTCATTATTACAACAATTTTGATCATACACATGTATGTAAGACAGCTTGAGAGATACTTGAAGGCGTAAGATATATCAGAAGCATGATTCACCATATGTTTAGCAGTGTATGAAATGGTTGTCATTATGTTAAGTTATTCCGGCTACATTTGTCACTGTCAACCTGAGCCATTAGTCAATTAAGGTATATCAGGTGTGAGGGAAGGTGCGATTTTAGAATGATAGTGCAACATTGATAGAGTAAGTTGTATGTTTTTTCTACTGTTTTTTTTTTACTGTTTTAAGATTAAAAGTTTAACCATTTCATGTGCAGTATATCTGTTTTGTAAGATGCTAGATAATTATAGATATACTGATATAGCACACAACTATAATGCATTCGCACAATGATAAGAAGATGATGGGTTTGTTATGCTTTTTTTTTCACATTTAAAACAAACCAGTAGCAAGACTTAATCGTTTTAAAAACTGTCACACATTGTATAAGCATACAACCTCATCAACATGATTGAACCTCTGAACAGAATGCTATAATTATTATAGAGTCATATATCAGATAATTATGCAGTTGTTATATAATTTTATGATAAATACTTTATTGACTCATTAGGAAGGGACTATGGGCTCCTCATGCATGTTATTGTTTAGTTGTAATATTTGTATAACAAGTTTTACTAAATTATAAAATGTGTTGTCATTAAACACTAGGAATTGTTTTATTAATTTTTTTTCTAGCCTATTTGATAACCGTCTTGCCTCACTTTTAGTGACACTGTTGATGTGTTGGTCAAATGTATTACTAAGAGTACAGTGATGTAATGTATTTCTTGCCTACCCAATTAATGTAATTGGCAGTGTCTATTCCGTCATTTGAATTATTCATGGCAGGATCAGCTCTAGGCTACCTCTGCCTTATTTAATTATTTTGTAGGTCCAGCATCCCATGCATTATTCTGTCCTCAGTTTCCATTATATTTGAGGTAGTTATTTGAATTGTGGGTATATCTTTTTTCATTCAGATTCTGGTTAGGAAACTAATTTGTTTAGCGGGAGTTAGCCAGTTTTTATGCTTTGTAATACCCAGTAATGGAAGCCCTTTATTCATTTATCAAAATTTCTTTCCTATTATTCTGGTACAGATATCTTACAATTACACAGAGTACAATGCTGTAACAGTTGGTTACACAGTGTTACATTGTATCTGTAGTTTGGGAGTATACTGGGTGCAATACTGTAATGGTCGGTTACATAGTGTTACATTGTATGCATAGTTTAGGAGAACACTGAATGCAATACTGTAGTTATTGGTTACATAGTGTTACATTGTATTCATTATGGCAAGTACACTTAGTACAATATTGTATTTGTTGGTTACATGCTGTTACATTGTATCCATAGCTTTAGGATTGCACTGAGTAGAATACTAACTGTTGGTTACACAGTGTTACATTGTATTGATTTTGGAAGTCATTCCCCCTGCCTTTCCTAATGTTCTTCAATTATACATTGACTATAGGCCTTTAGTCAGTGAGGCATTACAGATCTTGTGCAATAATGCGCACTTTGATATTGGAGCTTTTCATTTTTTTTTTAATTTTTGCTTCCACAATTTACCCTACTTTTGTTTAACATTGATGTCCCTTTTGGTTGGAAAGTCACTCACTATTGTATTTATAACTTTGATCGTCAGCTAAAGCTCTTTGATTTAATATGAAATATGTTGTCATTACCCACTGTGAAATTCTTTTGTTAATTTTTTTGTGAATATGTGAACATATTCTGAAATGATTATGCTTTTTTTTATTTTGGTAGATATACTTTTGGTAGGTCATCATCAGTGCTAAATAGACAATTCTTTCTTCAACACCTAACTTTCTATAGGTACGATCAATATTTCATGCTTTGGTTAAAAAAAAAACAATAAAAATGCTTTCCTAAAATCATTCATTTGTCCGTAACAAAAACAATATAAGACAATCACAGGTGCGTAAACAAGAATATGGCAATTGCAAGTGTGCACTCGTATGACATTTGACAAAGACGAAAAAGTTGGAATAATTGCAGTTTGGGTTGCAGCTGTCCTGTTAGATTCAACATCTCAAAACAATATTTTTTGCACCAGTTTTGCTGCATGTGCTGGAATTAGGCCCAGAATGCTAATTGAAATGCTTTCTTCTCACAGCCAGAGGCAGTAGACAAATATATTGACCAGGGTCTATATCATAAACTGGAAGGGTTGGCAAAGAAGGTGACTGAGTAAGAGCAAGTGCAAGAAAATTGATATACTTAAAAGATTTTCTCCTCAAGCTGTTATTGTTATAGATTTATGATGAAACAGCATGCGGTTTAGCTGTACTCATGTTTATCTATTTATACATGTATATACAGCATATCCATCTCTCTATCCATCCATCCATTCATCCATCCAACCACCCATCCACCCACACACCCAACACCCACCTACTTATTCATCTACCACATACCTATACACCCAACTCAGACCCACATACCCGCCCATTCATCCATCCAAACACATTGACCCAGCTACAATGTACCCATACACCCAACACCCACCCACATACATTGGTGTATCCATCTAACCTTACACCCAACATCCACCCACATACCCACCCATAGCAAATCCACATTAATGACTTGCTAGACTAGTAATGCTAAATAGGTTGATTAAAAATGACAATGATAAAAAAAGAGCATAACGAGAAATAGGATGTGCAAAAAGCTTATTAGGGGCAATTACTTTAGGTAGGGTCAGTACATTACTGGATTATATGCCCCCAAAAAGATTAACTAATCCCAAAGGTATTTGTCTTTCCGAATGCATGGATTAGTTCTTAAATTATCGTGATTCAATTATAAAAAAGAAGACTTGGTGAACATTGAGGATTATTTTTTAAAAATTATTTATTGTTTATAGGTGTATTTGTAAGTGTGTGTATTGTTTTGGTTGAATGACGTTATGCAGACTTAAACACAATGTTTAAAAATATTTTTAAAATGCTGTCTTAAGATAATTATATTGATCTATGAACAAAGTTTTGTTGCTCATCAAAGAAATATTTCTGTCTTGGTTGCACTTTCAATTTACTAAAAGTTATTTATTTTTTTCTAGATCACCTGTGGAACTGACTCATATGCTTCAGAAGCAGGTCCAATATTTTAACCACCTGTTTTTATGTGGTAAGTGGTACTTTGTAAAATAATTACACTTAACAGTTTTTAAAACTTTTGATTATAGAAAAAATGTGCAGTTTGATGAATGTCTTCTCCCAGAAACACATATTTTCTCACCACGATCAATGTATATGGAAAGTTTGTGAACTCTAAATGGTAACTTGGTTATTTTCTCATCTTGAACATTGACTATATATTTTCATTATATAATTATGTGAAAAAAAAAGAATGGTATGGCAAGTAATCGCTTAGTTTGGAGAGAATAATCCTGATGTGGATGTTACATTATGCATCTCCTATGGAAGCGGAGGACTTTTTATTCTTTTGGAGGGGGGATTCTATATATTTCAGGGCTCATCCTTTTCTTTAAGCAATTTTATAGTATTAATATTACCTTTCATTATTGGGGGGGGGGGGGTAAATTGCCTAAAATGTGCATGTCTTTTGTTTGTACATTTTTAGCACTGCAATATAAGATCCCCTTGTACTGGGTACTTGATTCCCAGGTTTTCCCATAGTGCTGTGTAAACAAATAATGTATGACGTAAGATTCCTGATAGGTAGTCATTTGCCTGACTTTTCTTTTGTAGTGTATGTACGGTATAAGCCAAAAAAAAAAAAAACACTGCCTGCAAGCAGTAGAAAATTGTGCCACGAAATTGTATTATTTCCTCACTCTGGCAATCACAACATCTAATACAAGATGAGAGCTATCGCACTAACTTTTGTGATACCACTCAAGTTGCAAGTTGTATTTTATCACAAATACTTCAATGGTGAAGTGTTTATACTGCAAACGTTCTGATATTTTTCCTGCTGCTAGGAGAGATGCAGCTTCAATAACAATGATGAGGGTTTGTGTAAAAAGATCTGAGTTTTTCTTATTGGGAAGTGTTTGCTGGGAAATTTAAGAGGAGTGGGAATGGTGGAGTGAAGTGTTAGTGCAAGTGGTCGTGACGTGACTTTTTTACCATCTTGGGATAACATTTACTTTGTGTGGGAATTGGATCAAATAATACGTCCAGTTTCCATCTTACACTGGAAAATCTGCTCTTTTGTGTTATTTAGTGAAGCATTTTTTTTTTTTTTAGATTTCACATGACTGATTTGAAGAGAGAAAAAATTAACGTATCTTGCTCCTTCATCCCTCCTCTAAGTATAGCTTTGACCTTCTGTTCCTAAAGGTGATATTTTCCTTGAAATCAGTTTATTCCTATCTCTAAGTAGAATGACCTTTTCCTGGCAGACATATTATAGGTTTATTTGCTTTGTATGAAATAATCCGGTAGATATAGGTTTAATATTTCCCCTCAATAGTATGTTTAACCCAATAATTGTACATATGTTATTAATGAAGAAAGACAGTGATACTGAAACTCGGGGTAAAATTTGCCATCATTTGGGAAAATCTTATACTGTATATTTGGTAAATAAAACAAAAAGCTTTTCTTTGAAGATTATGAATTATCTTTTTATATGGTTAAAAGGTGGTGGTGGTGTGTGTGGGGGGGGGGGG
>NW_019775585.1:115220-125804 GCF_001039355.2 Lingula anatina
TGAAAATCCCCCCCCCCCCCCCCCATGGACCAGTCTTTTAATCACACAATCACAATACCTGCCATCTGCCCTTTACAACTTGGACCTCTATAACTTTTATACCTGGTGTACTTGTTAAGAAACAAATACATGGTTTCAATGTGGGGGTTCTTCACCTGAAATTAATTGGCATTAATTGGCACAATTGTGTTTGCATAATCCTCGCTTTTACTGAATTGATTGTTTACCAAGTGCACTGTGCAATCAGCTCCTTGTAAATACTGTCATTTGAGCATGTTTATGTCTGAGTTATTAAGACAAACCAGAATAAATTCCATGTGTCACCAAACAGAGAAGTTGGCTTTATCACCAAATTAAACAATAATTAGGAGTTATGGAGGCTTTTGTCCAGGTATAACAAGGTAGGTGTAAACAGCGTCTTATCCTGGGTCAACAGAATGTGGAAAGGTAATATCAGTCTTGTCCCAATAGTCAATATTTGCTGCCAGTTTGATGCTGTTGGATCAAGTGACATAATGATTTGAAATCTAATGCTATCCTAAGAAAGGACGTTAAGGCATGTTTTCCACCTCCCAATAAGAGGTAAATCCTGTATAATTAGACATACTCACAAAAGTTGAAAGCAACCTGGAGTTCATTTGTATTTTTCCTGTAAAATTGCGACTCTCTGTTGTGTTTAAGTTCTGCTTGGTCACATTCATTTCCATTATAAGAATGGACTGTAGATTATTTTTCTTTCCGCATCTTATTTTGAAGAAATAATTATCTTTTAAACATACAAAATTAAGGTTGTTATTTGATTTACACCTTTTTTGTGCAACATTCCATATATTTTCAGCAAAAGGTACATGTATTTACCATTTTCTAGCAATATTTTGAATCCTCTGACCTAGGCTTCAGGGATGCTCTGAAAGGTTACTGACCCAGGGGTCATTCAGTACAAACATTGTGAACGTATCTACTACAAACCCTCACTGTGAGGAGGAGGGCTAAGCAAATGAACTGGAGAAACTTACTAACTCTAATTGGCAGTATAATTGGCAGATCTGTTCTAGGGCTTTTTGAAGTTCACCAAGGTTTGATAAAAGAACTTTTTACCTGGCCTGTGGGAAGAAAAAGCTGAACTAGCTTTGTTAAAGTTTTAATGGCATAAATAGCTTGCCATAGTTCTGTTGACTGATAAATGTAAGCACCTGTAGAGAATTATTTTTTAAAAGTATTTTTTCACTGATAAACAAAGAACTAAACTGATTCTTTTTTTATGAAAGCCTTGATTGAAAAGAAAACTACCTTAAGGGTAGAGGCTGATTATGTGAAAGTCATTTCATTTTTTAGTATCTAGCTGATGAAAAACAGCAAATTGGCTCACAAGTGTATCATATAAAAGTCCTGAATATCATAATTTAAAACATTTGTAAAATCTTGTTGCTACAGATTAAATATTCAACTGCCTTGCTTTTTGCAATCTACAAGTTCTTGATATACATTTTCATTGATTTTACTGTATTTTTTCTTTAGTTGTATTGTTTTATGTTATTGTATCTACTTAATGATCCTTAATTTGAATTAATTTCTTCATCTTGGCATAAAAGCCTTAATCTAATTTTATGTACTAAGGATTTGAAACAAGGCTATCCCTGTTTTGCACAGAATTTTAATTAATGTGAATAATCAGAAACCTGCAGTTATAATGAGGATTTGGTTTTTTTCTTCTCAGCCGCAATGTACATATATTAGTTCAATACGACCTAGAAAACACACTAATTAAGTCTTGTTTTTCAATCATTCTCCCCTCCTCTGGCCTCAGGCTGCTCATCAACTCCAAACACCTTTAATTTGTCCTGAGAGATATGCATTACACATGGTTGAGGGCTGTTATACAGTTGTTTGTGCCAAGAAGTATGAAGAGACAATAGGTACATGTAGGGCATCACCAGTTAAGTTTATCCTTAATAATTTGATAAACTGGTTGGTGTAAAGTGGTGATACAAGGTTATACAATAGGTGTAGATACTCATGTGTATATATGTATGTCTGTGTCTTAATATATATAATTTTGTACCGTATATCTAAATATGTGTATGTGCATGGGCATGACGGACATGTACAGTATTTCTATAGTGCTGCTTACATTACAGTATTCAAAGTGTGTAAAGGTATTTTGTTGTACATGGTATTGACAATAGAATTACACCTGAAAACAATCTTACTTCAAATTCTAAATACCAAGTGGACCAGGCCCATAAGCAAGTGGGTGAGGTGGGGTTGGGTGTTATGGAGGTGTTACAATAAACCATCCTTTCCACCGGGATAATGTCTGTTCTGAATCAACTTTTGATGAAGGTTCTGTGTTGTTTCATATTTCGTGATAAAAACTGCAATTATTCAGAAAAAGACTGCCCTCTTCTGAACTGGCTGATAACAATTAGGCCTGTAGAATACAAATGTGCATGACTTTAGAGTTGGCACCTATGTTCCACATTGTTTATACTGTCAAGTTGCCAGAACCTTTGTTTGTCATTGTAGTTGCTATAGATTAGCAGTGAAAAACAATAATATTTTTTGCCAAAAAGTATTAAAATACTGAAAAATGTTTGCCACTTGGGGTTAATGTTTTGTTTGACAAATTTTGAACTTATTTGATATCTGTGTGTTTAAAGGCACACCTTATGGGTACTATGTTTTCTATATGTAATCTCCCTTCTAAATGACGCACATATTAAACTGACACGAAACAACCTGTCCAGGTGATATTGGTGCAGCATTTATTAAAGCAGGTATATTCATCATGTGGTGCACTGATATTATTATTGCAGCCAGCACTATGGATAATAATAATGTTGATGCACTTCCAAAGGGAGGCTAGAAAGTTCAAAGAGAGGCTGCAGGCAAATCTTGATCAACTGATCATTTGGCTAGCAGACATGAGTAGGTGCTTTTTTCATGTAAATTGCAGGCCCGTAGCCAGCAATTTCAAAGGGGGGGTTCTATTTCTGAAAAAGTGAACCTTGTACCATATAATCCCCATGTACCTAGGTCAAATTTTACCCAAAGTGGACCTTTTTCCAGCAAAAAGGGGGGGTTCTTTCGAACCCCCCGAACCCCCCCTGGCTACGGGCCTGAATTGTATCTTGGATCTACAGGTAAGAGTTAAAACACGAAAAGATAATGTATTAACAGTTACTTTGGCTGCCAGGTCAATAGGTTTTTAAACATAAATGGCATGTTGTGACCAATTAGTTCAAAGTATTTTTTTTGGTGTACAGATCTGTTAATGAAGAGTTTTGTGGGAGGTGGGGTTATAATAGGAAATGGATGGTCTGAAGCAGATTTTGTTAATTGGTGCTTTGTGTCACCATGTGTTGATGCAGTAGGTAATACAATGCTCTTTTTAGAAAAAAATTCAGGATAAATTGGGCTTAGTATACTTTTAATTGGGCAATTATAGTGAAATGAAAAAATTGCATGTGCATGCTTACCACTTAAAGACGTACATGTGTACTAACAAATAGCCTTTAATTGTAGCAGTAAATATTTGCCATTTTCATGCTTTTCTAAGGATTTATTATATCTGGGCTCATCAACATTAACTAATTTCTTTGATGGCAAATTATTTCCAGAATCATAATAATCAAAATTAACTGGCTTAATCTAAATGAATTGTTTACTTTGACACCTGTTTCTGTTCCAGCATCATTTGTTTTCTCAAAAAAATCTGCAGAAAATATTGATTTTATAATAACCATTCAGTGCACATTTTTGATCATTAAAAGCAAGAGAAAAGACTCAACCGTTTCATTTATGTCTATATGGATAGATTGTACTATACTGATCTGTCATGATAATGGCTCTATTGGAATTCTCAGTGTGTTCATTGTGGCGCAACGATAGAATAAGTTATTGATTTTTACTTCACATCTCTTTTTAATAGTGTAATGTGGTTATTAATTGTGGTACAGACTTGCCCCGAAGCCGCTTTATCTCAAAGGCGAGGTCACCAGTTATCTCTGTCTGCTTTTAGATGATTTCTTGATTTGTTCTGAAAATATTCCACTGTTATTTGTGAGTCGGTATTGATTTGTTTGTGAGCCGTCACTGCATGTCTGACTGGTCTGGGGCTGGATATACAAATTGTAATGGGATCCCATATGGTGTATTTGTCAACTTGGAAGGCTAGAGATGTACACGCAATGTGTAGTATTTGTGCATGTTGATGTTGATTATTTTACGATTTTGGGTAATCAGTTCATCAATAGGTGTTCCAAAGGGGAAATGGAGTCAATTTTGGCAGAAAATGAACACGAGGAGAAAGCTTACACTGGAATATTGGAATAATCTGATTTTTACATCTTGGAAATAAATTTTTTATTTGTATATATTTCAGGTACTGGAAATGTGACATTAATTAGATTCTGAATTAATGAGATATGGGTTTGTTGTAAAAGTAATAGCAAGTTTCTCTCTCTCTCTCTCTCTCTCTCTCTCTCTCTCTCTCATTGCTGAGTACTTAGGTACAAAACCTTGGCATACTAAAAACCCAGAATACATTCTTCTTCATAAATATTTACCCATTAAAAGCTCATCATTTAACAACACAATCTCATAATATCAGCGTTAATAGGTTCCACGTAGTTTGGCACAAAAAATAGTCCCTTTTGGGTGTCAGTTTCCCGTTAAGTACAAAGGTGTGTATGGTTAAATAGCATGCTATAAAGAGACAGAGTTTGATTTCATTGTGAGTCAGCTGCCTTAAAATATTGCTTGTTGTCCCATGGATTTTCTGCATCACAGGACTAATTGTGTAATAGAGGAACACGCACACGGTCGAGGTCTTTGTTAGGTAAGACATAACACAACGAGTGCTGATGGAAATGGGAGTAAGTAATGTAAGTGAAGTGATTAGTTGATGTTATCATGCTCAGCATTGTCATTATGCAGCATTGCTGTTTGCGTTTGCTATAATTATGTTATTCATTGGTGTTGGATAAGTGCTGTGCTGTTTGGGATGTGCATTATGGTTCATGAGGCAGTACTGGTTGTAGCAATGCCTGCCTTAAAATGTGAGCTCTTGTCCCTAATTTTTCTAGTGAATCTGGGCATAAAAAAGTGGGCTTTACTGAAAACCTCTGTTTCTTGGTGTTAAATGGTAAGCAAAATAAGCTTTAAGATTTGCTTTTATCGTAAAATGTGACATTTGGAGTGCAACCCTCTTTTTGCCCCCTCAGTACACCATTTAATCCAATTTATTTAACAAAAAAGAGCTCTTTGTCTTCCCAGCGGCTTCAGTTTTTCAATTCCATTTAGGCTTGGCCTTATCAATTAGATAGACAACCAGGAAAGAAAATCACTGTTTTACATAGAAGCCTGCTGAAAAGGTAGGTGGATGTTTGTATGCATGTACATACATGCACCAGTACGTATCATCACAGAGTCAGTTCTTTTACAGAAAAGAAGATACTTTGCAATTTATTTTGACTGGTGTTTTTAATAAATCAGCATAATTTTTTACTAATAAATGCTACAGTAAAAGTTCGCATTGTTTCTGATCCTCATAGCAGGGCAATATGACGTATAGCTATAACTGACCAAAACATATACAAATTGCAACTGGCCATCTCATTTTTCTATTCGTGAAGCGTTGCCAAGGTTTCAGGAAATAAGCTGCTTGCCAATGTACGTATCACGTCATGATTAGTGTATGCATTTCTATAATGTTGTGTTCAAGGCAGTTAGATTAATATATTATTATAATTATTAATTATTATAATTATAATTATTATATTATTATAATTAATTATTATAATTATGTTTAATACTTACCTTATATTTCTGCTATTTTGCAGTGTTGCTCCAGTTACAGTTGAGTTTTTAACAGATACATATCAGGCCTGTAAAGCCAGCAATTTCAAAGGGGCATTTTTTTTTTTTTTTTGAAAAAGTGGTCCCTGTCAGCCTTTAGGTGACACAACATGAGAAATTGCATAGATCTTGGCTCAATTTTTTGATTGAGAAAGAACTTTTCTAGACATAAGGGCGGTTCTTACCAACACTCTGAAACCCTTTCCCCCTGCATATGGACTTGGATACTATATGGGTTGTTGACGATTTACAGAATATTACCATCACATCACTGTTTTCATTGTTGGAACATATTACTGTGCATGCCACTTACTCTGGCATTAAACATAAATGATATATTGATTGCACCTTTCATAACCTGTTGGTTCAGATATAATTTTCTGATAGCCAGCAAACAAATCGCAGTTAATTGTATCTGCATGTTTTTATCTGCTTATACATTGTATCAGTAGCATAAATTGTTCTTTCAGTGTATGTATGAATATAAACATACTGCAGGCACATGTACTATTTATCTGATTTCCAAGTGGGAGTTTAGTAAAGAACTACCTGCAGCATTGTTTCTTTAGCACCAACTATCAGATCACAGGGGTTGGTGTTATCTGTGTGTTCTCATCTCTGTTCATCAATATTGTTCCTAACTGTATGCTGTTGAGTTCAACAGAGTGGTTACAAGCTGGTACAATGCAGATATACTAGTAGGCAAGGTACAGTGTTTTTTATGCTGTAGGCACAAGGAGCGGTGGAATGCTGTTTTCCTGAGGCCATGTTTACACTGAGGAACAGGACCTTATTCGCTTCAGGCGCGTCCATATATGATTGTATCCACATATAGTTTCTAACAAAAACTTGGATGAAACTGATAAATTTTAAGGTAAATGTGCTTTGCTACATATGATGCATGTCATATTATATTATCGCTATACAAAAACACAACAAAATAACCTATTTTATCCAAAGATGTTACTGAAACTGTTTTACTCTTCTAGGCAGTGCATTGTAATATAGGGTAAGGTATTGCTTAGTAAGCTAAGTGATGTCATAGATTTGTTTGAATCATTAACCTTAACATTTTGTAAACACCCTTTTAAAAAGCATAGAGAAGTCTTGCAAAGGTTGACAAAACAATTCCAAGAAATACATGTATATCTAAGGTATAACTGTAAGCAACACTCTACTATATATAGCTTTAAAGGCTTTTTTCAAAATCCATCTGGAAGTGCAGATCGAGTTTATTGCAAGCCTTTTGTTGTGAATCAAAATAACAGTTTAGAAATGTCTGCGTTTATCAGCTGAATGTTAGCATACAAGTATCTTTCTCTTACTGGATGTCAATTGATTAAGAACCTATTCTGGCGAGCTTTCAACACTGGGAATATATCATGGAGCCTTAAGAAGTCAGATCCATGTAATTGGAGTGAAGTTGAAAGGGTTCTTCAAAAGTACCTTACAAAAGGTTTAAGCACTAATTTTACCACAGTGTTTTTAAAGGATATATACACACACAATTCTTTAACTTGCCCTCACCCCTTCTGGCTTACTGTTTTTAATTTTTCACTGTTTTTGGTATTGTTAAGGTTAATGATTCAACTTTCTATCTATTCTATGATTGTATTTTTTTGTTTGTTTATAATTGTTTCACTTTTTTTCAGTTGTATAATGTAAGTCATCATACATGTTTCCATTCATTTGTTCTTTGCTTTCTTCATTATTATTCATCCTTTATATATTGGGAGAAAAAAACTGACAAGTTTAAATCATTGGTATCTTGTGATTTGTGACCACCCTGTAGCCTGCAGTTAAATGGTGAAGAAATACAATCCTCAAAGTTTATGATGACAGCATTTCACCTGAACTAATATATATTTCCTCCTGGCAAATTTAGGTAAACATCAGGATTCATCCCGCTGTGACCTCTGTCTCTCGTAACTGTTTTCTTTTTGTGAAGACCATATTAGCAAGTTCCTTTATTTTTTTTTTAATCTGAATCTATGACCTTGGGTTTATCAGTATTTTTCTAAGCTGACACAAGTTTCACACATTTGATTATAAGGATTTTTTACAGATTTTTTTTCTTGTTTGGAATAGCTTTATCTGCTTGAAGCAAATGTGGTGTTCTTTTCAAGATGTTTTTTCAACTACTGCAAGTGTGAGTGCAATATGGCAAAAAGGTGCAAATCACCATCTCAGGTGTGATATGTGATAACTGAGCATGGGTTTCTAAGCTTATTTAATCTATGATGAGATACACAGGTGATTGCTGGTCATTGCTTACAGTGAAGCTCAATAACTTAAAAGGAAAAAGCCCAGCTTGTATAGTATTAAAAAAAGATAACCATGACCAGCTGGCATTAAGAAATAAACCCAGGGCAAAAAATACAAGTAGGCTTCAAGTTAATGTTGCATAAATATCTACGACAACTGTGGCTATTTGTTAAAGAGGGATTTCCTTCACACTCCATAAGGTTTTTTAACCCATTGCATTGAAACAAGAAGGTTAAAAGTAGACTCTTGTTCTGTGTTAAAAGGTGACAGCTTTTAAAGTTTAAATGTCATTTATGTGAAAGGAACATATGAAGTTGGCGGAAGTATCAGTTTTTTTCACACTTCATGTGGTTTTCCTCTATTACTATTTAAACTTAAGAATGGATGGTAATTAAAGCTTTCTTGGAGAGGGGGGATTCATGTTCCCTTGAAGGAAGTTAACTTATACTGCACAGTTGCAATACAGTGAAACAAACAGCACTGCAGAAGTCGTCTGAAGTGCAGTGGTAATGCTTATAAAGATTTCCACCCTATTCAACTTCACCTGAATCCTACCATGAAGATGCACTACTGTAATGGACTCTGAGCCAGTAGTGTAAGGAAAAACCACAGACAACTGAATCACTTGTCATTTCATTGCAGTTGTCAGGTGATGTATGGTGGGCTGGGACCAGATTGGGTTTAACTTTTAGTGCCCCCCCCCCCCCATAATCAGCAAGGAAGGTAAATTAGAAGTCATAGGTTAGACATTGGCCAGTAAGTGCTCCATCAATGTCCAGATCTTTGGACATCTGCAGTCTGGCCACAGCCTCTGACCCACGGCTCAGGAAGGGCAATTATTTTGTACTTTTAACCGGACATGCTTAATTCTGTGATTGACATGTGTCAGGTTAGATTTTTTTTCTTGACAAATCTGCTGTCCAGTTTTAATGCTTTCAATTATTACAAATCACATATTATCTAATTGCGACAGCATAAATGTACCTGGGCTGGTGCTTTTTTTCCTTGCTTAAAACAAATTTATTAGTTAAAAAAAGATAAAAACTTGGCCTAAAAATGAAGACAAATATACTGTCTCAGTTGAAACTACACCGAAATCCATTACTACATATTTGGAGACACCATTACCCAAGAAGTCCATCTAAAAAATGAACATTTCTATATTCTGCCATAAGTCGTACGTTACTGTACCCTCAAGGACCTGTATAGTATACATTACCTCATATATCCAGGGACCTGTAACCCAGTGAGTCTTGTGATATAACAATTTAAAATACACATTACCTTATGAAGCTATTATCTTTCATTTAAGCTCTCTGCTATGATGAATAGATTACAGTGCATCTCTGTTGATAAGAGACTGTCTCCATTGATACAAATATAACATGCTTACCTTTGATATAGATAAAGATTGTCTTAGGTAAATTGAATTTTGTGCCAGACTAATGTTTTTTTTTTAATCTTTTTTCTTTTTGTAAAGGGAGCATATCCTTTGCAGCATGTGACTTTTTCCATTTTTGTTGATGAAAGTAATAAAAAATAATATATTTAGAAATAGAGAGAATGAAGTGGTCAAAGCTTTGTTAGGTTGGGGTTTGAATTTCTATCAAGAGAAGGGAAAAATGAATATCATTAGAGAATTAGTCTATTATATGTTGAAAAGCATGAAGAAATAAGTTTGTGATGAAGAACTGAAAAACAATTTTCCTGTAAATCTAAAACAAATATATTCTCTATTGGTATATGGCATTGTTTCTTGATGTATTCTCCCAAACCCAATTGTCCACTTAGTTTTTTTAAAAACATCAGTCTGATGTGTACCTTATGAAAAAAAACTGAAGAAAAAAAAGAGAAAAGAAAATAGATTAGGACTGTGCAGTTGATTGCTTGCCTCTTGACATCTATCCCATAATTTCCCACTGTCACATGATCTCTGCACTTGCCTGCTCCATTAGCCAATCACAAACTAATTGGAAAACATTATCATCATCATTGTAGTTTTCGTGTTGGCTGCTTGTCTTTCTCACATTGCACATATAAATGGTGCACAAGCCTTGTTTAGTTTACTATCAGGCTACACAGACACAGGCAAGTAGCAAGTTTTGTATATTTTAGTTTGTTTTAGTTTTTATTATATATAACCTATATTTAGTTGCTTGTTTAGTTATAAGTTCCGCAGATGTATGTGCAATATTGTGTTACTGATTCATTATGGTCTAATGTGCAAAATGTGCAATTGATATATTTAGTTAATTGTCCTTATATGCCATGGGATATTGCATATCCAGAATATTTGTTTAGTAGTTGCTCTGTCTCTAATATTTGCTTAATTTCTTTTCTAAAACTGCTTTAATTATCCCAAATCACAACCAGCAGTGCTGGGACTTGATGTTAGACATTCAGGGTGGGTCAGGAAAATTAATATTGTAGACTGTTCTCTGATAGATCCATGTGGGTGGG
>NW_019775585.1:127102-158984 GCF_001039355.2 Lingula anatina
GCAATATTGTGTTACTGATTCATTATGGTCTAATGTGCAAAATGTGCAATTGATATATTTAGTTAATTGTCCTTATATGCCATGGGATATTGCATATCCAGAATATTTGTTTAGTAGTTGCTCTGTCTCTAATATTTGCTTAATTTCTTTTCTAAAACTGCTTTAATTATCCCAAATCACAACCAGCAGTGCTGGGACTTGATGTTAGACATTCAGGGTGGGTCAGGAAAGTTAATATTGTAGACTGTTCTCTGATAGATCCATGTGGGTGGGTGGGGGGGGGGGGGTAGAGAGAGAGAGAGAGAGAGAGAGAGAGGGGAGGCAGAGCAGTTCATGCACAGGTATTTTGAGGGAAGCTATAGGAGGACTATATTGGTTCTAGGCCTTTCTGTGGTTTTGAGGTTTTGAGTGAGTGTTAATGTGAAGGTCTTTATTTCTTTTAAGTAGAGTAGAAGATGGTGAAAAGTTGGAATTGGTTTGCTAGAATATTTTGCTCAGCATTGTAAATTGGTTATATAGTGGATGGTTTTTTATGGCTTGGGTGTTTTGATTCAGCAAAATATAAGCTAGTTAGGGTCTTTGCATTTTAGCATGTTTTTCACATTTTACAGTTGTTTTGAAATGTTTTAAGATGATTATTTGTTTTTAATCAAGTTATTTTTGGTAATAACTTGATAATGATTAAGTCTCTGCATTTAACATATACCACACTGACAATCCAGATTTTCCAGAACTTGTCTTTTATCAGAGATTTTTATTCATGTGATACAGATCTAAAACCCGGACACCCTATCTCCCGCCTTTCTGTCTCTTCGCCACCATTATGAG
This sequence comes from Lingula anatina, assembly GCF_001039355.2. The sequence goes on from NW_019775585.1 coordinate 127,931, forward strand.
GTGACTCTAATGTTTGGTCTTAACCTCTGCAGTGAAGTTATGATGCTTTACAAGCGAGATACTTGATACTAACTTTAGTGCCTGGTTAAGTTGACAACTATCTCTGCACAATGATGTTTAATAATCTATAGGCAACATCTCAGATTAAATTGTGCTGCTTTCTTTCATTGCACGTGTAATTCAAGAGTTTTTTTTTATTCCCTGAAAACAGTGGCATGATGCCAGATAAAGTAAATGTCATCTTATTTTTCTGTATTGCTTTTGTATCTGTCTTTGTATAATTTTGTTTTTGTTTCTAAAAGAAAGCATTTTCTTACATTTTTAGAAATATTGATAGTGACACCCAAAATGAACTTTATATATACTGTATATGTTTGAAAAAAAAATTATTTTGGATTCATTAATTTTAAGTGATTATGATGATGATGATACCATTAATCTCATGTCCCCCAATACATTGATATTCACAGTAAAATCAGTTATAACAAAGTATGATATGTTCAAAAATATAACCCATTTGATCATAGTCGAGTAGACCACAGACATAAATAATCCATTCACCACATAAAGCTGTCTCTAAAAAAGAGATCCTTTTAGCATACAATCTAATAGTGCCACTTCAAATACAAAATGTAGTCTGTCCCAAAGTGCATTACACATATATGCTTCAGACTAAAAGCCATCACTGTGCAGCAGATCAAAGAAATTCCGAGCAGTAGTGGCACTGATCTGATTAACTCCTAGAAATGCTGGGATAATGGGACTCCATTTCTAAGAATGTGGGTAATGTCACAAGTCAATCGGTGGCGCCAGGAATCCCCTAGAATTCCCGTTGGGTGCACTGCAGAGCTGGACATGAATGACAATGGCATGAATGGATTATTTGCATGTTCTTCAATTAGCATCCTGTTGCTGCAGGTTTTGACATTTACATTGGATTGACACAGGAGCAAACACATTGTTTCCCTCAGGGGACTGAAATCGGCTTAAGAAAATGAGTTTGTAATTTTGATAGATTCGATGTCATTTTACCTTCTGAATGTTATTATTATTTTTATTGTATGGTGAATTTCACTTTTTATCTGTTTTCAAAAGCAGAGCATGCCTGTGATATAAGAGATGCGTTTTGTTTGCTAGGAGAGAGAACATCATGCACAAGAATGATTCTATAGAAAAAAAAAAAAAAAAACGATAGCAGTGATTGCATTTTATTGGAAATTGATTGGAATAACTCAAACAGTAGCTGAAGCAGATGAGGGTTTGCCCCCCCCCCCTCCAATCCCCCAGTGGAAAATGCTTGCTTTGCTCTCATCCATCCCCCTTTACATATCCAAGTCTAACTGTCACTATATTAATTTAATTTTTTTTTTTTTTTTTGCATTTTAAAAAATCTTCCAGAGGATTAATCTGTTTATATATCCTTTTTATAAAAAGAAGTTATAACTTATTTGAGCTCAGCTGAATCTTGAATCATCTTTTATGAAAGGGAAACTATTTATAAATAAGCTATGTTGTACTAGTACTTATCATATATGTAAGATTTAATTGCATTCTGGTGTCATTGTGTGGAAGCAGAGTTTTATCAGTTGTATATTTACCCGTCAAACTATACTTTTTTGCCAAAGGTGCATAAGTAAGTAATAAATATGCACATTCCAATACTGTTAATATTAATTGGCTTCATGTTGTATTCTTTGCCAATGAATGTCATGTCAACCAAGACAGCAGTGATTACTGCTCGAAGCGCCAAGAATTCAGGAAGTACACAACTGTTTTTATTGACCTGTGCCACCGGGTGAACCATTGTATTGTTTTCTTGGATGAACTTCTGTATTAAGTTCCATTATGAATACATTACTGTGCTTACAGTGCATGCACTAGTAGTGTGGCAGAGGGTGCCAAGACTGACGTGTAGTCAAATGTACCACCTCAGGCTTACCAACTCTTGTAGACTACATATTTACATGTAATTTACACATTTTATTGCCCATGCTTTTTTATTTCTGAAGGTTTTCCTTTCAAAACATGTTTGATAACAAATCTGTATATGTGTTTTAGATACTGTAAAATAAGTTACTCAGGCCTGGTCGAGTGGGCGTGGGGGTTCAGGGAGGTTCAGAAGAATTGCCCTTTGTAGGCAAGAAAATATCTGATCTGAATCAAAATCCAATCCATGTTCTGTGAACACAAGTATGTTTCATGGTAAAAAGGTTCACTTTAAAAACTTTTTGAAATTGCTGGCCACAGGCCTTGCTGTTTCTGTGCCTTACTGCTTCTGTGTATCTCAGATTAAATTGAACTGCTTTCTTTCATTGCACATGTAATTCAAGAGTAACTGCACATGTACATGACACTTACTTCAAAGGGAAAAGCTTACATGGAGGCTTCTGAATGTGTAGATCTTTCATGAGATAGATGAGACCTGACAGGTAAGACAAATTGTCTGTCACTGAGGATCAGACGATAAGAATTTACAGACAAAAAATGAGATTACATAATATCCATCTCCAGCATCTCCAATAGTTTTATGTCAGACAGGAATGCCATAAAATGGAGACATTATCAAATGTAGTGACATAACTGTATTATATTGTTTTTTAGGCTATTGTATTTTGATTAGATGGTTTTGCCAGACAGGTGTGACACATTTTGTCTGCAAGGTAAATCAAGCTAGCAGCACAAAACGGGAAGATGAATTGATGAATTTAACTTTTCTTGTTTGCAAGAGAAAAAAGCAGGAAGATGTCTGTGAATGAAGTTTTTGGGCAGGGTTTTATATTTTTTATCTGATTGTGTTTTTGCCAGCTGTTACACCCTACATTTATAACAAAATTATGTTGTTGCAAGATGCAAAATGGGTTTACATTATAAAAAAGTAATTTTAGACTGACAGTCATTATTTTAGTGCGTTACTGCCTGTAGTCAAGAGAACTAGAAATTGGCCTTAGGGCACATTCAGGTTCACATATTGTACTAGTTGGGTTGGTCCAACTATGAGGGGGATTCTCCCTAAAGTACAATCACCGGACTCAGCTTAATCAGCACAAGTCAGTTAATTACCCGATAGCTGCTCGAGGATGCTGTCATACAATTAAGCTGATTGCACTTTAGCAAGAATCCCCAACAGAGTTGCACCGGCCTAGCTAGTGTGATGTGTGTCTGAATATGGTGTAAAAGTTGCCTTTTCACTTGAACTTCTTTTATAAAACTGACCTCAGAAGTGGCAAGTTAGGAACATCAGAAACATACAATGTCTAGGATCCATCTAGCAGTCACTGATTAGATTATGCCCAAATAAGTGCATATAGGATGTCGTGAATATTTAACACTTCATCCGACCAGTACACTTCATCCCACCAGTGCCAACTACGCCAGTCTGAATACTAGGACAATTAAACCCAATTAAATATAAGTGGCAGTAGCTGTATTGGACATTTATCAAGTAAATTACCATTTTTGATTGCCTCATTGCCCTCTGTCCACCAAGGCTACTGTTTGGTACTGGCTGGCTGACCAGAGGAATGCAGCAAACCTTTACCTCAGCTGTGACCAAACTGAATTAGCCACTCATTTGGCAGTCTGTTCCAATTTTCATAAACTAGATAATTGCATTGCATCTTAGAGTGACCGGGCAAGGCTAGGGTATTGTTCATTGGAGGCAATGGCATAGAACAGGCCAGCAAGCACCGAGTAAGCAGTATATCTTGTCTGGCTGACAAATTAGTTTCACAGTGTGTAAAAAGTAGGAGCATGTTACAAACTATAGTGTTGACTGATTGATATGTTATTCTATATTCTCATTCAGCATTATCAATAAATGATGTTTCATAGGTTTCAAATTGAATGAACCATGGTCCATATGATGTAAGGTGTTTATTTATTTTCATTTTTTTTCTCTGGCATATGCAGAATCTGTGAAAAAAGTGAAACAACAGATGAAAATTGACTTTTACTAGACCTTGATCCTCAAAGAAAACATTTCTGTTTTAGTTAAATCAGAATTTGATACTAAGTGAATGATTAATTTGTGAAATCAAAGGTCAGTTTTGTTAACTTTTTTTGTTTTTCTGCACCAAGTCTTGCTTTTGAAAGTAACATTTAGTAAATCCTTCAGAATATAACAGATATTTTTGTCAATACCAACACATCCATTGTTTCATATTGGATGATTGATGTATCAGACTTAAAAATAATGAACTTCCTAATTACTTTAATAATTAGCTTTTGTTGTTGCCTTATACAACATAATCCCCAGACAATATGGTTGACTGCATAATCAGGTGCAACGTTGCTGCTAGAGCTTTGTTCAACTGGTAGGCAATTTGCCTATATTGGATTAAAAGGAAATTTGTATTAGGTTAACAGGTATGCTATTAGTATAAATATACAAACAGTTTGCTTAAAACTAAAACCTGTGGTTTAGTGATTTAATACACGTTGGTAATAATTTAATGACGTATGTGATTCATGTAGTTTTACTGATTGATCAATTTCTCTTGATTTGTTTTAATCATATTGATTTCAGATTGGTGTCATTCTGTTGTGATTGAGATGTTTTAAAAGCAATTATAAAAGAACTACATGTTGTGAACACTGTAATGTTACTCACCCAGTTGGACCAGTATTTATGTTTTTGATGTCAATAATAAGTATATTTTACAAACACTGAATTTAACCAAGTTTAGTATCTGTAATTTTATTTTGACATCAAGGGCCGATTTAGGATTTTGCAGGGGTTGGTTCAGTTTTGGAAACTCTTTATTTCTATTGCTGTAAAATGTCTTAAACTGATATAGGGCTTATCACTGGGTTTTAAATTAAGTTAATGGTATTCAGTTTTTGTGATTAAAAATATTGCATCAGACCAAGGATATACGTAATATAACCCTATTTCTTAATAAATTTTTGTAACTATATGTATAAATGAAGCTTAGAATTAATAGAGTTACTAGAGAGTAGCTTTGCAACAAATTTCACTGGGACATAGGTGAACTCGAAAGACTCGGCAAACAGAAGGTGCTACCATAGGTAATGCACATGTGTTGTCTACTGATGTTGCTAACTATCCATTTATAAATCTATCCCATTTGTTTTCCATGGTTTCATCAACGTCTAATGACTCCCCTGGTTCTGTGTACAGACTCTGTGGCTGCTTTGGTGACCCATATATACTGCCATGCAGGTCTTTCAGATACTCGAGAGTATCGACAGTTCGAGGAAAGTTAGTGAAATCTAACTATACTCTGGAGTATGGACTGTCTGTAATGATTAGTCTTCTTTCTGCAGTTGAAATTTGGTGATGGCATATTATAGTTTACATTAATATATGGCGATTTCAAGTTTGCAATGATGTGTTTAGTTGATCTTCTCTAACATGTAAGGACAATTCAGTGTTTCAAATTCTTATGACACAAATCAATGTTAAAGTAGAAAAATTCTTCAGTGAAATGAATACAGCATTCTCAGCAATTAAGTAGTAATTAAGGTGGAATTTCATGATGAGAATAATCAGTAGTAAGAGGCATGCTGGGGGATTGTGTTAGAATGTGACATAGGTATCCTCTAGCACATTTCTAATGCATCATCAAACAGAATGATTAACACTTTGCATGTTATGTTTTGAAACACGATGCAACAAACAGTATAGATATCACATTTTTTTCTTTTCTTTTCTTTCTTTTTACTTTTTATTGAAAAGAGGGAAATAATTCTTGAATAAGATGCCAGGGCACCATGATGCATGTTTCTTCCCTTGGTAGAGATAAATCGACAAGCAGAACACATGTTCAATGAATATAGATTTTAGAGGGTATGATTTATTTGAACCAGTGCACAGAAGACACCTTTGTGTTGCAGAATCATTTTGGGAAATCATGAAGTTAAATACATTAGTCTCCCTTGCAAGTTTAAGGGGAAATAATTTGACTTTTTGGGGTAATGATGTATTTGCATGATACTGAAATTGTATCTTTTGGTGCCTCTGGAGGCATCAGCTGTGTGCTATTGGTATTATGAAATATGGTTGTAAATACAAAAGGAAAAAAAGAATTACTGTTTTACATTTGGATCATTTTTGTTACAGTCTTACAGTTGTTATAGTGTTATAGTTCGGTACCACTTATGTGCCTTTTACTCATTGTGTACAGCTATTTTTCTACAAGAAGATTTTAAGCCTTTTTATTCTGGTTTGGTGTTGGTGCAAGAGCACTTGTTTGCAATTCCCTATTCATATCCAACATTGAATTTGACAATAAAGCACTTGTAATATCTTTAGTAATATAACATTACACACACTGTGATGTAGTCTCAGTTCGTTTCTGAAATTGACAGCCATAATGCTAAGTGGCAGTTAAACTTTATCGTGAGATCTGGCAGCTTCCTTGTGAAGATTGGTCTCAGTGTTTCCAGGAAGTAGCGGTCAGTGCCTGACCACTGGTCTGGGCATTCTAATGTGACCGCAGAGTAGTTATGTCTTGCTGCTTCTGCTGCTTTGTTTCCTGATGAATCAGTTATCAATGTTGCCAACAAAATAGAGCGAAGTGTGAAGATCAATCGTTTACCTTGTTATTAACAATAACGTAACACCTGGCAATACAGGGACTAATAGCTAGGTGGTGGCTGGGGATGCTGTGTTTATTTTCTCTCAGGATAAAACTGGGTGGTATACCAAAAGAGTTTTTTGTTAAATGGTGTTTGTTTTATTAGCATTGGCCAATTGGTGGTTTGCAAATCATTGCAAATATATTGATATTTTGGGAGGAAAAACCTCAGATTTGGCTTTTTTTCTGTTGGAGCAAATGGTGCTTTTTTATCCAACATTAAGGAGAAACAAAAGTACGATGGTAAAGTATTATTTTGAACACACATTTGTGGTTACAGGTAAATCCAAAAATCAACACTGCACCATTCCTTCACATGTGAAAAATTCTCTGGGAAAATTGGCAATTTAGCTGGCAGCAGTAGTTTATTTGCAGAGCCCAAATTTTCATAACACTTACCAGGCATGTTGGTGGATGCTGGATGATAAGGAGATATTATGGGATATGTGGTGCTGGTCACCCTGTGAGGAATATATGTATGATACATTATTAGAAAGTTATTAGAGATCATATCAGGTACATACTTACATCAAAAATGATTTTGCTGATGGGATATATGGCAGATGGAGAGTTGGGGGAGGATTGGGGGGGGGGGGGGGAATGTACAAGCCTGTTGTCTGGCCAAATAAAGGGCTGCTATGTGGTGGAAATGGTTGTCAGAAATTTCCACAAAAAATAATTCATTACCATTTGCCATTTCTAAAAGATTGATGTAGAATAAATCTTTCATTTGTGAGTTTGTGATTTAAGTCACTGGTGTGATTGGTTGTAGACTTGGGGCTCCAAATTGGCAAAAATGATAAAACCTTTCAAAGTTAATGGTCAAGTCAGATGAAGTGAGGATTTTGGTGTTTGGATAGTTTAAACAAGAATGAACTTAAGTTGGTTAATTTTAAACTGGGATAATAGATCTGAGCCCATATCTTATGAGTGGGCTGCACAGATTAGAAATCATGTACAGTATGTGCTTGCATATTTTGTTTCAGTCATTCAGTTATATATCTGGCTCTGATATTTATATCACTGCCCTTTTGTTTGCTTAATGAGTTATTCTTATACCTTGGAGAATCCTAGGAAAATTCCCGTTATGCAACCTAACATGTTTAATTTTTTTTTTTTTTTGGGGGGGGGGGGAGGTTGAAACAGCAATTGCAATTACACTAGTTTTAGACATGGAACTTGGAGGTAAAAGCTGTTGTTTTGGAAAAGTTTTGGAAGAAAATATTGCCACAACCCAGACTTTGATAATGTTGCAAAGTGGAAAATAATGATTATTTTCAAGGTACACTTAGAGCCCATGCATGATCCTAGGGAATTTGAGATATTCTATCATAATTCATCAAAATTGAAATTGCACTGATGACTTGTGGATGAGATTAGCATCCCAAAAGGCAAGACAGGGGTTGTACACGGGTTAACAATTTGCCATATTTTCATTAAAATGATTTTTCAGTTTGCAGGGTTTACACTTGTGGAAACAAGTCTTGATAAAAGCCTATCTGTTTGAACATCATTGGTTCACATATAAATGGATAGTGATTTCCCTGTCTTTCTAGGGCCTCCAATGCATCAGAGACTGAGGAGAAGAATTCGAAGTTATTAAAGTTGCCGAACCTCCGAACTGAATATCTACATTGCAGGAAGTGATGAATGTTACGCAAAGTTGCTGCATCAGCTAGTTTGAATTTGGCATACTGCTTTGGGTAAGCACAGTCAATTTTTTTTTTTTTTTTTTTTTTTTTTTTTTTGAGAAATAGATCTTAATCATTTTTACCTTGGTTGAATATTGATATATGAAATGTTTTGCCAAGTTGTCAAATAAATATAATTTGTAATGATGACCTGGGTAAATTACAGCTGCTTTTGCATTTTAAAAATAAATGCACAAATAATAGATGTACCAGTATTTATTGCAAAACAGTTATTTGGCGAAACAACAAATGTGATATAGCATGACTGTAGCTAATGTGGTATGGTCTGTATATATATATCTATGGAGATACTCAATCGAAGTGGAAATTCTTTATTCCAAGTGCTTGTCTTGTGCATGTTTCATTGTACAAGCAGTTTTTTATTGGTAAAAAAATATGTTGCTTCAAAGAGGAGTTCCTGTGACTTAAATACAGGAATTCTAACAGTTTAATTCCCTCCCACAACAAAATTTATTTAGTAAAATATTATTTAGAATATCGGTGCACAACTTTGCTTTTAAATATTTGAAATAGGAAGCGTACAGTGTGGCCAGGATAATGTAAATGATCCAATTAGATGAGAGGTCCTGATAAAAGCACATCAACAGACTTTAAATGTCATCTCAGTGAGATAGCAAAATGATCAGTGGATCAGTTAAATCCAATTTCGATGCGAAAAGGTAGACCTAGGTAATTGCATGGTTTCAAGCACTTCACTGGGAAGCCATCGAAAATAACATTTAGTGCTTCGATCCCAGCATGCTCATCCTAACTCGTCTTCACAATTTCATAAATGTTTGTGGAAGGGACGTGAGGACTGGTGGTAATTATTAGCTGATGATTCAAGAATTCTTCTCAATTGGCCCCATATTAAGCCAAGTGCGCAGAACTGTTTGTGTTTCCTGTAAGTTGTTTGAAAGGAGATAAAATTGAATTAAACCAATTTTGTCTTCGTAGCTGACTGGTGGGAATGGGTGATCTGCGGAACATCTGCACTTTAAGAATGGTGCATATATACCTCTAAGAGCAGATTTTTAAATATCTTTTTTCAACATATGTCTATATATATTCTGAGGTATTTGTATTTCATCGAAAGTATTTATGTATTTAAGCTATTGACATTTGATATATCTTTCGTTGCATTGCTTTGTTTGCCTTTTTAATGATTTTATTATGTTTTTCTCTCCCTTTTTCTTTTTCTCTCCTTTCTCTCTCTCTCTCTCTCTCTCTCTCTCAGTAATATGCATGGCAAAACATGCAATATAGAAAAAAATTCTTTTTGAACGGGTTCTTAACCTTTGTTCTGCGAACCACGTCATGCAGCAACCTTACAACCATCATACAGTAAACACACTTTGTAGATGTTTGTAGACGGTAATGGGAAAAACACATTCCATACGCTACACTAAGCACCTGTGTCTGAAAAAACATGATTTTTGGAACATCAAAGAAGACACCCTTATGAAATTCTTCCTAATATTTTATCCTTACCTTTACAGCAATATTTTGATAGATGTGAAGCAGGGTTGGTTTTAGTTGTAAAAAAATGTTCTGCTATTTGTTTACCTTAGATCTTACCCACCTGGGTTTCCGTCCAGTGACTCTGGAATTAGATGAACTGGTTGCTTTTGTGCATACAGACAGATAACAGACAGCTGGTAGACAGATGTCCTTGGGGGGAAAGGAGAGGGGGGGTCATATGGGGGGGGGGGGCTGGAGGCAGAGACAGGTGTCTTTAACTATATGGGAAAGACCCATACCAGAACCACATATTTTCGCATTTTGTACATATAATTGGTAGCCAATTTCCTTGATTTTATGTAGGTATTATATAATCATTGATATAATCTATTGCTTAAAAAAACTCGAACATTTGAATTGGTTAAAATAAATGTTATAGTATTATAGTCAGCAAACAACATTGCATGACAAGATATTTGGGAGTGAATGAACCATATTTTGTACATCATCTGTAATTGTCTTCTGCACTATATGACATCAATGCATTAGGTTGCACCTGCAATTAAATTCCATCTTTAACTACTCCTTGACACTTGATGCATTATCTGATCTTATCATTGTTTTGATTGATATTATTGGATTTTCATTTACTTTATATTCAGTGGCAGTGTGAATACACAGGTATATCTTTGAAGGCTTACCTATTGACTTTTCTCTCTGGACTTAACGTTTACAGTATTTCTTAAGGCAGTGTTAAACAGTATAATTTAAGAGCTGTTTGGAACATCACAGGACGATTTCTAACAATATTAGTGCCAATGGCATCATTAAAAACAATGATTGCTTCATTCTTTTTTCTTTAAACAAGACTGGTAGAAGGGCATATGGGTTTTTGCTGCCAAGTGTCAAGATTAGTGTGTCATCTTCATTGCTGGTCAATCATTATGTAAATAATTGGTTCTTCTGCTCCTTTCAGACAGACTGACAGACAAACAGACAGATGAATAAGCCACATGGGCAGGTTGTCCACCTTCTGTATGCTTCTGTATGCTTTTCCATATCTGATAGTAGGAGAGATGGATAGACCTACTGACAGAAAGACAGACAGACAAGTAAACTCGAGTGACCACATAACCAACACCTTGATCCAGATGTAATATAACATCCTAATGTCAGCCTCAATCCCAGGTGTAAATACATCACACTGATTGACGTGATCTTATCTCTCCTTGTTAAAACGTCTGTGAGCCCATGTGTGTGCTCCCTGTGCCTGCACTTACACACCTGATAGCTCCCCATCACCAGGTAGGGATATCTCAGGTAGGTATAACACACACACAGAGCTTAGAGAAACACTGTGGCTAGATAAAAAAATGTATGCACGTTTTATTTTGAGAATGACAGGGAGGTCAGTGTGCATCACTGTTATGCTTGATCTATTATAGAATTATTATTATTTAATTATATTTTGTAAAATTATAACATTAAGGATAGATCTATTGTAAAATAAATTTGTTGGACATGATAAAAGTTCCTGGTTCTAATAAAAGAGCTTTCTGGTCAGGTTTAAATTGTGAACAGGAATCAAAAAGAGTTATTTTGGACAAAATGTTCTTTGCCTCAGAGATGTGGAGGGGAATGTTTTTATTCATTGCTTACAATAATAATAGATACAATTGGATAAAGGTTTTGGTATTCCTAAGTAACTGCAGCCTAAGGTGGGGATTTGCATATATATTAAACATTTCTGGTACTTTAAACTTTGTGAAATGCTTTTAATTTTTCTTATCATTTTTACATTTGAATACAAGTCAAATTAATATCTTGAGTTCCATCCCAATAATTGTTATTATTATAACAACAAAAAAATATTATTATATTATATATATCCCAATAATTGTTTGTAATGAACTCTTGAACTGGTACCCTGAGTTCCATGCTGAGAATGGTGTTTGCAGTGAACTCTGGAACTGGAACTGGTACCCTGAGTTCCATTACATAAGTGGTGTTTGCAATAAACTCTGAAATTGGTACCCCAAGTTCCATCCTGAGAATGATGCTTGTGAGAATCATGTTTGTAATGAACTCTGGAACTGGTACTTCACATCACATTGGCACCAACCGTAAATGCCTAATGATTGAATTACCTGGGAGTAGTTGGTATTCAACAGGTATAAATGTAAGGTAAAAATCTGATACTAAACAAACTTCTTTAATCCAATGAATAGGAAATCAACTTATAAATAAAGAAATGGATCAGCTGAAGAATCAAAGTGAGGTTGCACCATTTTTTTGCCAGTGTAAATGTGACATGAGATTATAGAGAAATTAGAGCTCCAGATCTCTAGCACATTAGTTGGACATTATGAGGTCCATTTGGTGAAATCACTTAAGAGACCAGGTTTCTATAAGTGGCATCAGTAAATGACCTTGCATCTAAACACTGATGATGTGTGCACTACTGGGAAAAGTAGTTTTGATGTTGGTGACCTTGTTCCACAAACATATTCCTTTTGGGCTCTATAGCTGATGGTTTTGGTCATGCACAGATAGTATGACATATGTTTGTAGGCTATGTTTTTTTTTCTTTTGAAAAATATATTGGCTTATTTTATGGCATGCTTCCCATTCAGAAACATTCAGGAAACATTTTCTTTTGTCTGCTCAGGGTGGAAAATGTAGGCGAGGGGGGGGGGGGGGGGNCCTGGGAGTAGTTGGTATTCAACAGGTATAAATGTAAGGTAAAAATTTGATACCAAACAAATGTCTTCTTTAATCCAATGAATAGGAAATCAACATATATATAAAGAAATGGATCAGCTGAAGAATCAAAGTGAGGTTGCACCATTTTTTTTGCCAGTGTAAATGTGACATGAGATTATAGAGAAATTAGAGCTCCAGATCTCTAGCACATTAGTTGGACATTATGAGGTCCATTTGGTGAAATCACTTAAGAGACCAGGTTTCTATAAGTGGCATCAGTAAATGACCTTGCATCTAAACACTGATGATGTGTGCACTACTGGGAAAAGTAGTTTTGATGTTGGTGGCCTTGTTCCATGAACATATTCCTTTTGGGCTCTATAGCTGATGGTTTTGGTCATGCACAGATAGTATAACATATGTTTGTAGGCTATTTTTTTTTCTTTTGAAAAATATATTGGCTTATTTTATGGCATGCTTCCCATTCAGAAACATTCAGGAAACATTTTCTTTTGTCTGCTCAGGGTGGAAAATGTAGGCAAGGGGGGAAGGGGAGTCAAAACATAAACTAACCATTAGCCCTCTTTATCAATTGCTTTATTTCCCATAGCCATTATTCATTTTTATAGAAAGTAATATGTGGTAACCCTTTTATATGTTTCATGAAATGTTCTAATTTTCATATATTTTGACAAAGAATCCCTATGGTTTACAATGTAGGTCCCTTACTTCCATCATACTATATGTACATATGGCATGATAGGAAAGACCCCCAGGGCTTTTGGGCCCATCTATGTTGCATTAATGTACATTCAAAACAGGTTCCACTAAATTCATTTTTGATGTTTTTTAGAGTTAATATTGATTGCATTCTGTCATTCAGGAACCTACTTTGGTATATAATGGATATATAATGAACATGTGATAGTAAGCCATTGCAATCCAATACCTTAACCCAAGGAATTGCAGAAAATCCATGTTTCTTTTAAAAAAACAAAACATTTGTGGTTTTCTCCAAAATGACATGGCAGATAGCATGCTGTGAGATTTTAGAAATTTATTGTGGATGATTGTATGGAAGTCTGTCTTACATGTGCTTGTGCATCTGCATGCTTAACAGCTAGACTAATATACATAAAATGTATAAAGTCACACATGCATGGGGGGGGGGTAACATGATTGTATTTTCTCTGATGCTGAAAACTTAGGTACAAAATGCAAATTTTAGAAAGTATACACTATGTGGGATATTTGACAACCAAATAACAGTTTTTGTAATTGACTCCCCCCTCCATATTATCTTGTTTCTACCCTTGGCCTTTATATTGTATTGCCACATACTGAGAGTTTAATTGAAATCATGTCTGTGTCTGAAATAAATGTGAAATGGAAATTATATTCATGCTGTGGAGGAAATATTAAAAGTTAGTTATAGAAATGGCTTGGAAGCTAATAGTCAGGGAATAGTCAAGTTAACTTAAAATGCATGTCTGGATTGGGTTATATACATGTATAATATGTTTTATGGAAAAATAAATTGGAAAAATATTGTGATATTTGCATTAAGTATTTATTTAAATATATCTAGCCAGTGAATGTTTTCCTCTTTTGTTTTGCTTTGATAGAATTCCATTTTAGCTATGGAGACAGAAGAGTGATGGACGACAGCAAAATGGCCGTTAGCAACAGACACCCATAGATCATCTGATAGATAAAGTGATCATGGACTTTCTAGATAGATAAATTTCTACTTCCAGTTCCTGTTTGTCTTTACCTCAGTTATTTATGGGCTGAGGAGATGACAGTGTGTTTTATTGTGGGAAAGGATGTTTTATTCACTGCACAGTCTCGTGAGAGAGTAGCAAAATAATAGAAAACGGTGACAGAAGGGCAAGCGGGGTTGCCAACTCTAGGTAGGCATATATGGATATTCAGTCATTTTTGTCTTCTTTTCTCCCTTTGTTTAGAATTTGTTATGAAATATGTACATAGATAGGATTTTCAATGTTAATCCATCTATTTTGTATTGAAAATAGATGTGTCATCCCCCGCCTCACAATATGTCAAAATCATTCCCATTTATCTTTAATTTTTGTTATGGAAAAGTGCATGCTAGGGAAGTAAGTCAGTTCATTGTTGAGTATTCACCACAGGTAACTGTATGGTTTTCCATGATATCATATATATTTTTGCATTGACAACACCCAGTTTAAATACCAGGTATTTAGTATATTTCTACCACTGCATGTCGTGTACCAGCAGACACTTGACGCCTAAGCTTGACATAACCAGCCTCCTGTCACAGAAAATTTAAGTACATAATTTTGGTGTCTTTCTACCTTTTTCACTGCCAGAAGTATGCTATGTAATATCCATGTCCAACAACACCCATTTTATGTATCTTGACTTCTGATTAGGCTTGAGGAGGAGACAGCATGCTGTTTTCTGAGCGTCCTGTTCACACAGATGCACTTATGTGAATATTCTGTTTCTGATGGCATCTTTGTATGAAGTTACCAGTTGGCACCAGCACAGCTGTATTCCACCTGAGTGTTGTTGCACTTAGCTAGGTTATTACTTTTACTCTGCTGCTACTGTTAAGCATTGGTATCAAATAGGGTGGTAATCAATAGATAGCATCTTGAATTGTATTTGTCAAACCTAGCATCAGAATTGGCTGAAGTTTACCAGAAATGTGACATATTTAAAGATAAAAAAAAAATACCAAGAATTATTTTACAAACTGAAAACTGATAGACCAGGATATTTATTGCCTGAAGAGTTGGAAGGCTCATGCAAAAGTTGTTAGAGCGGGAAAGTTTTGTGTTTCAGAATCCAACACATAATTGCATGACTTGTGTGAACACACTTTTGGCAATGCTACAGTGTACATGTAGAAATACTCCACCCCTTTAAACACACACTATATATGTTAGGTTAGCATGTGGACATGCCTTTGAGGATAGCTTCACCAGGCTGGTAAGTACTTCTTATATTTTGGGACCAGAAAATATTGGTGCTGAATGTGCAAATCAAAAAAAGAAGAGAAAAAGAAAAGAAAACCATGGCAATAACACTTGGCTCCAGAAGAAGCTTTGTCTATTAAAAGAACAAAAATTATGTCATATGAGCAATGGTTTCAGAAGAGGTTATAAGAGCAATGAAGATGTAGACAGGTTTGTGAAATATTAAGGTAAACTTAAGAACTGTTTTTTTATTTGAGACATTGGGGCTTCTTAGTACAAGAGAGGTCACTTTTCCTTTTTTGGATTTAAAAGTTCTTGAAGTGACCAGTCTATCCTAGGTTACAGACATGGCCATGTTTATTCATTTTCCATTTAATTTCAGCCTTTGTCCAAAGGGCCTAGATTAATTCTACTGTAACACAATAACATCACTTTCTCTGCACAACTTGGGTGACATTTACCAAAGTAGAGTTTCAGGTGCGGTCTTGATATAGATTTACAACTTCAAGGGCTTCTAGATGGTGATTTACGGCCCAGAGATCATAAGGTAATTACATCATGATTTTCAATTTAAAAACTTAGGGTGGAGAAGTGTAGGTTGAGGTGAGATCTAAAAGGATTTAAGACACCACACGTTGTAATGCTGACACTTTAAAAGATGATTTAGTGTTTTAAAACAATTCTACCTGATTGACTAAGATAATTGACAGAAGGGAGTTACAAGAGGCCAATATGATTTTCAATTGGAAAGTCAATTGAGCATATAATGAGTAGACTACTCCCCGGGACTGACTTCACCTGCTTATTCAACCAAAAATGCCATGTGTGGGGTGAATGATTCTCTGTAAAGGTTTAGTTTGTTGGTATAAAGAGATGTCTGGTATTGAAAACGATGTTTCATCTTATAAGACAGTCATCTGAAAATTATAAATGGCCACCTTACACAGTTTTTGATATTTAAAAAAAAGTGTTCACTTTAAAAAGTGTTGATGCAATATTTTTAAAATGTGTAGTAAAGATGCTATTGTTGATAGTAACAGTGATCTGCTTTGAACACAAAATTTATTTCTTTTTAAATACATAGATAAATTGTAAATAAAGAACTTAAATGACCTCACTTGATAAATCAAACAAAGAATGAAAATTAGCAAAAAGTAACAGGTGCTAATGAAGAAAGGAAATGCCACATCTGCATCAGTAAATAGTCATTTACTTGAAAGGGGGAATACCTTAGGTAAGTGACTGAAATTAATTAAGCCCTGTGGGCCTATGTCTCCTTGTCTTATCTTTCTTGGCCTGAAGTGCTAAATGCTCCTTAAGTCCTTCACCTATTAACCGCTTGCCTGCGTGCTATAATCTTAATTAAAAACAGAATCATTGGTTATGTCAGGAACAGGTAAGTCGTTTTAAATGTCCACCTATCCTTAAATGTTACGTAAGACATAATGGGTGGCACCATTGATTGTAAGAGAGGTGTACTAACTTGACTTTTTTCATTCATGAAAAATGTATGAGGCAGAATTTCCTTATTTTGTGCATTTAAGAAAGAAGATGGAGGCAGGGGGGATTGGTAGAGGTGGAGAGTTCAAATGAAAATGCATTTTTGGCTGACTGGGGAAAGGCTTCCCCCCTGAATCAAAACTTGATCTAGGGCCTATGCCAGTTTGGTTAAAAAAGGTTCCCTCCTTTTGAAATTGATGGCTGCAGGCCAGAGATATCTTCAAAATGAGAAAATATACCAAAAAGAGTAATCATCTCTATGAATATTGATGGTTATTTGCTTTTTACGTGTTAACTGACTAGCTTATGTACTAGTAGCATATTTGTTGGTTTGTTTGTTCATTCATAATTCAAATGTCTGTGTTAGCTGCATGTTATTTGTTTGTTCACAGGCTAGTATGTTTATTTTTCATATATGAGGTGTTTATTTAATTATTTGCTTTTCTGTTTAAAAAAGTGTTTTCTGGCAAGTTGCCCATGGTCACTCCAAAAATTTTTAAGCAGGTAAATAGATTAATTAATTGTAACTTTAAGCTAGCCACTTTGCTGTTAATTTTCAACGACAACATTGCCAACAAACCCTCCTTTGTCATCAGTGACTTTAAAAAACGATGCAGTAAATCAAAGATGCTCTATTCCTGACTTATTCATCAGAACCTGCACTATTCTGTTTAAAGAACCAATTTTCCAACTTAACAGAAAAAGTTTTGTTCAAGGTGGCATGTCACTGTCAAGATGTCAGATGTAGATTGATGACCAACTATCTTTTCATTGTTATTTGATTCTGCACAACATGGGGACAAGAGGGGCTCATTTATCACTGTGTTGGAGCTATGGGGGAAGGGTTGAGGGGGGTGGCTGGGATGTTATATTGTTTCCAAATGGTATTTGTGGGTTGCAGATAATGTATACTTGCATTTGTGTTAAATTGTAAAATTGTTAATTTTTGCATTGTTTTTATTATTATTGTGAAAAGGTTTTTGGCAAATCCAACTAAAATGATGTATAGAATGACTATGCACATGGGGGGGGGGGGGGGGGGGAGAAATAGGGGGTTAAAAAATGGATGAAAGATGAGGTTTTTCCAAGTCACCTAGCTTCATGTAAATTGCTGATTGGTGAGAGTGAGGTAGGTGGAATGGAAGTGTTTCACAAATATTGGACCCACATGATGTACAGGTGCTATGGCTTCTTAGTGGCAGTGAGGGGGTGGAGTGGTGGAGTGGGAGGTAAGGGGGTGATTCCTCTGAAAAGATTGTAAGTATTCCTTATCAGTAAGAAAATCAGGATGAGATGAGTGTAGATAATGTGGTTTCTTTGAAGTCATTTGAGGTCCCTTTGTTTTTAGTTATGAACTCTAGGCCAGTGGCTGAATAATAGTTTTGACAGGTGGTCTGAAACATTATGACAGTCATGCAATAATAGTAAATTGGACTCCTGCAGCAAAGAAAAAAGGGACAAAGGAAACTGTTACCTGCTTAGAAAAAATATGATTAAGAATAGATGAAAGACAGAAGGTTGTAGTAAGGTAGGTGTGGACACCTTAGGTGAGCGCCAGGGTTAATAGACTTGACACTAAATGAAGCAGGAACAAAGGGTGCTCTCTGACAGGGCTGAACGTGCAGGCTTCCTGGTTTGACGTGGTGTTCAATAAGAGTTTAGTGTTCTGATATTTTTTGAAAGACTTCATTTGGCAGTAAACTGAGTGACTCAGGTTTAGAATTAATCTAAGGGTGTATTCCCAATAACACTATCATACAAGGTCAAAGTAACTCCATGGGGACTCTCACTGAATGCAGACAACAGAAGGAGAGAAGGAAGGAAAACAGAGAAGATGGATAGAGACAAGACCATGGAGAGGGGTGGGGGAAATGCAAATTGAAGCTCTTGTGAATCCATGATGGTGTTGAGATTTTTTTTTTCTTGACAGATATTTTTGCTGCTTGATAACAACACTTTGCTGTATATTTTATAGCACTGATTTTAGTGAAGTTAGCATGGCCTGCCATTTTGACAGGACATACCACGCCTGCAATCACCACTAGAAAAAAAAAAAAAAGATTTGCTGTTTAAAAAAAGGCTGAAATTCAATAAATGCCCACACAGAACCCAATAGTATAATTGAAGAAACTCTAGCTGCATCTTTAGAGCAGTAGAAAAGAACATATGCCCGCGTTCATCAGCAAAACGCGCCTTCCTCCCCGCCGTGCCTTTGTGGGAAGCCAGACCACAGGGAGATGATGTTACATCATTAAATGGGGAGCTGATAGCCCTGGACTGGAATATCAGAGCCTGAAAAAAAATATAAAAAAGCAGGTTTTTTATTATATGTTTCCCTTTTTGTAATTTTGTGTATTTTTAACTTTTTGATATGGTGTAAAATGACATGTATGCTTCTTTTTTTTGCACCATTTACACTGTGTCGGTTTTGGGCTCACTTGAAGCTAACAGGGACAGGCTGCCCCCCCCCCCCCCCTTTAATCAAGCTGGTTGTTTTTGTGATAATTCTTATTTATCTGTTTGATCTTGATTCACATTTCATAAACCTAGAAGGTTATGAAAGTATATACAGTATGCTTTTTTAAAAAAAGCTATTTTAAATTGAAAAGTGCAATACAACAAAAAGAAAGATAAGTTAGTTCAAGAGAGTTAAAGAAAAAATATATAGTCATTGGCCTAAGATTTGAACCCCAATCTTCTTCATATACTAGTATGCTGCAGTTAGCACACTACCTCTGCAACTCTCTACCTCCTTAATGTATTTCTTACGTAAATAGCAGTAGATACAATCAACAAAAAACCTTGATTAAAGATGTAATCTGTGCCATAGGATATGTCATCTTAGGTGCAGAGTGGAGCTCTTTTTTAGATTAAAGGTCTATTTACTGCCTGTGTGGCACAAAACTAATGTAGGGGTACAAAATGTCTAGAAAATTCAGCATAAAAAAGGATGGAAAGAAACCATTACTGGCCTAACAACATAATCTAACTACTTAGGATTGCTTGTTAAACTGTTTATTTTAAAAGTTTCTTGCAAAAGGGTGGGAGGAAGGAAGATTGTTAGATATATGAAAAATACAGATATTGAACAAAAAAAAAACATGAGGCCTGTTTTCCATAAATGTCCTCCATTGCTATCTTTAGTTTCTTGTATGATGGTGGCATACAATCAAGCATCGACACTGACCCTTATCCCCTCAATTCATACATAATCACAAACATTCATGTCTGTATGCATGCACAATCACGTGCATGCATTTATTTGCACACACACACACACGTATGCACGCACACATACACGCACACCATCATCCTCAATACTGGTGTACCTTGTACTCGCTGATCAGTCTGACTTGGAGAAAAAAATTTACTGAAAAGTATAACTGAGTATAACAAACAGCTAATGTTTTAGATAAGTAGTAGTTTTACCTTTAGTGACACATATAATGTTCCTGAATGAAAGATATCAAAATTTTCATTCTTAGATTTAGGACCAACGTTTGCTTTTAAGTTTCCTTTTTTTGTGTGTGTGTTTGTGAAACGTGGGCCAAGAAACAGACCCCAAATCCACCCATCCAAGTGACATCCCAACTGCCTTATCAGTGACAGCAAAATGACAACAGGTGGGGAATTATTTGTCTGTCATCCTTTCTCATTAGTTTTGCCTGCTTGGATTTCAACAGTAGCACATGACAGTCAGAGTGGTTTGAATGCCACAGGGAAATGAACCTTAACCGGACAGCCAGACTGGGGGAGTTTTTTTTTAGTGATACAGGTAGGCTGAGAATTGAGAATACTCTCTGTATTTGCCTTGGGACAGCATCTGTGATGGATGGCGAGGGAGGTCTGTAGTGTATGTAACTTGTTAGCACTTGTCTGGATTGGAAATCTTTCCTGAAGCATCATCCGAAACAAAGGCTAGAGAAGAAGAAAAGTAGCCTGTGATGGACTTGTTTAGTGAAATACTGAGAAGGGAACTGAGATATTTATTAACTGAAAGGTAAACTTGTATCTGATGGGTTGAGGATATTTTAATCATACCTCATGGGATGGTGGTTATTAATTATAGAAAATTGTTACATTTAATGTGAAAATGATACATGACATATTGCCTAGAAAGAAAAGAAATCCTTATGCCTCTGAAAAACGAGTTTTTCAGGTTTTTGATACTTGTTTCACGCTTTATTGAGAAAAGATGCTTCGTTGCATGCATATTTAGCAAGAAAAAGAAAACAAAGTTTTAGGTTTTGATATGGCCAACATATATGGACACACAGGTAAACCTAGTGACAGTCTCTGTCACTAAATGTCACCTCGCAAGTTATAAATGACCAATCACATACCCACGACAAAACTAAATTACTGTCTTCTTTAAACGATTTGAAGTTTGCGAGACAAGTATGATTAATAAGGTGTAAAAGCATCCCCAGGTGAGGGCGTATATGTATGGGGGCTGTGTTTATGTTATTATCTTTACTCCATGGTTACGTCCAAGTACAGCAGCTCCTCATCAGTTAATTTTTTTCTGAATAAAAACTGTTGACTTGTCAAAATTTTATTGGTTGAACATTAAATTTATGAGACTGTCTGAAGGGCTACTAACCAATGCAATTGCTGTATGTTTTCAGCTAGATTTTGAACCAAAAGTACGGAAAGTTTTATGTGTTTAAGTCCAAGATGGACATACATGATGTCCTGGTGACATGAGCATGAGTGACCAGAGACAGTCACCGTTACCTTGTGGTCAGTCTCCCTGTCGCCAGCAGATAGGAGTGGACAATTAGGGGGAGTGACCATCACTCTCTGGACAACTGGACATTTGATATGGTCACTGGCTGTGGTCTTGGTGATATTTATCTGAATACTTATCAAATTTATCTGCCCACCACACGATAGGCAAGGATTAAATTGGAGGAGAGGGGAACATGAATGTTTTTATAGCTTGATTTAAAAGTCAAGTGCCTTAGTTGGATTGTGATTAAGAATAAAAGTGCAGCATCAGATTTTTCTTCAAAGCTGCTGCTCTAAACATGAAAATAAAATAAAAGAAATAATTAAAAGCCATTTGTATAATATTTACAGTAGGTTGATATAGGTTGATGCTGGCCATGTTCATGTTACCACAAGGTGATTTCGAACTTTGATCAAAATAGAAACAGATTTTTACTTGAAAAAGAATTTCTTAAAATTTCTTTCTCTTTTAAAGTTTGTGAATAATGAGTCATCCTGCTAAAAGATCTTGCTCAGAGGTTGCCATTTAGCCAGGAGGTGGAGAATTTCACAAGTTGGCAATCAAATTTGTTACCTCCTGGTTTCGAAGGGAACAGTGTTCTAGATTGCGTGTGAGATCATATCTCCAGCACAGCTTCCCATGGCTTCAAAGAGGAGGAATTTTTTTATATCAACTCAACACATATACTGAATGATGTATGATAAAATACTCCTGTGTGCCAACTGCCATAATTAATTAACAATTAAGGTAACACAGACTATACTGAGTGGAAAGATTGGGGGGGGGGGGGGTAATGTACCTCATGACCTTTTTAGCTTCATGATATTACTGAAAATTAGCCTTGCTCTATCAGCATGCTGCTGTAAATGGCAGAGGTCTCAAACTCCACATTTACACATATTTATCACATCTTCACTATTAATTCCTATTTTTGAGGTATTTATTAAGAATAATTTTTATAACACGTTAAAGATCTTTGCTGTTTCAGAATTGGCACTCCTGTATAACAAAAAAAAAAAAGTTTCATAACTCTTGTCCACAAAATAGTCCTTTCTGTTTTGAAATAAGGAGGGAAATTGAAGAGTCACATGGCCCCAACATCTGTAACATGGCCTCATTAGTCACTCACCTGAGGTGAGCATCTTTCCCAGATACTTCAAAGATGTTCCCCCAGTGTGAACTGTCATGGCAGCCAAAAAGATCAAACAAGGGTTTCTTTAAATTGTTCTTGAATTTCCAGTTTTTTTAATCATAGCCTAACTTTGAGCATGGCAGTAGTGTTTCAAGGCGTGGATGGCTGGCCACAACCAGGTCTTTAAACAGAACAGGGAATACTGTTAAGACTTATGGCATGTTCACACTGAATTGATTGTACTAGGTAGTTCGAACCAACTTCACAGGACCTCTCACCAAATGCAATCAGATTAACTGTAAAGCACACCTCCTCTTGTTTTCAGTGTACTCGTGCAATCGCCAGCTTTTCTGTATTCTACTCAATGCCAGGAGGAGGCGTGTTAATCTTTAATCTGATTGCTTTCAGCAAGAGTCCATGCGGAGTTGGAATGATCTGCATGTACCTAGTACAATACTCTCATTGTGAATGCACTCTTACTTTGAAGGTGTTAGACAAGCCATGTGAAAAGTTCACATTTTCTTTGAAGAGGTGAGCAGTAAAGGAAATATAGGATACTCTTGATTCATTTATGATGAATTACATATTTTTGGTGCTTACTCACAGTTGGTCATATAAGATGGAAATTTGATTATTTAGGTTAAGTCAGGAGATTTAGCACAAGTATGGTTTTAAATTCCGGTTTTTAGTTATGGATAAATCAGTTGCATTTTGGAGGTATTATGGTATAGAAGAAAGGCCTATAAGTACAGTTGTCATTTGTAGTAGGGAACATACAAACAAGAAAAGCATTGTGTGGCATAACCAGTGCTCACAGTAAGGTAATGCAATTTATGATATATTTCATCAACCAATGAAAAAAATAGGAGAAATAAGGAAAATATATATATCTGTGTATATTTGTGCTAACAAAATAATAATGACTATTATAGTGTTTTCTGAAAGTGTATTGTTAGATTTTAAGAGCAACCACACAGGAATTAAGAATCTACGGGTACATGCTTTTTTGCAATACATCTATTGAAGACCTGTGACAAATATCAGTTTGTACATGTGGGTATGCTTGAGGAGACACACAGGGTCAGGATGGACAGACTTCTACCATGTTTGTGTCATGCCTTATTCTGGGTCTCCTCCTTTGATGGAACTCAGACCAGCAGGAGGGTCTTGCTTCCAGTGATCACAACATTGTAAGACTTGCGTCAAACAAGAAACTAGCTTGGATCTTATGTCCTAGAAAAAACAGTTTGTGGGAAAGCCTGGTTGGTTTACATTTTTTGGCAATGAAGGTTTAGTTGAGGACAGTGGAAGTGAGTTTTTTCCCTGGTGATAGTTCCTGAGTTGCTCCTGGAGTTGATTTGCTTTTGAATTCTTTTGTGCTTTGTCATAGGTTGTTTCCACTTTCAATAAGTGAAAAAAACTTTTATTCTTTTCTTAAAAATGCTGGAGTCATACAGAATAAATTGTCTTTTGTGTATGATAAAGGATTGGCTATTATAGCAAGTGTGATAAAAATAGCTTAGGTTGAAAAAGCCAAAGGCTTGATCATGATCTCCAACCATTTAGTCTTTATTTAAAGCAATGTGATTTAATTATTTCAAGAACCAATTTTCTTTACCAAAATATCAAATGACACATCAGATATATACAAAAACTTCAGCACATGGAAATGAAGATAAAATCAACACTAATTAAAAGCTGACTTTTGAGAACTTTTTATCAGGGCGATTTTGGATATTTGTCAGAACTTTATAAGCAGTGGATTATGGAATACAAGTATAAAAGTTTACTGTGCACTATGTATATAGTGGCCGGGAACACAAGATTTATAGCCAGACTGGAGACAGATAGATTAGGGAGGTGTGATATTATCGCTGAACAGTCATATTTTTGACAGGATATTTTATGGGCTGTTGAGCAGTCATTGTATATAATTTGTGTTCCTTTTTCCTTGCAACACCTCCAGACATCCAGGTAAGCACTTTGTCATCTTTTTTCAGATAAGGAATGGATTCTTTAATGAAAGCTACAACTGTCTCGTAGTACATATAGAAGCTTATTATCTCCATGCAGTTTTATCTTGATGAAGATATAAGATGTATGATGATAAAATATCACCAGGCTAATGACTTATTTTGAAGAGGCTATGGAGGAGAGTAGCAATCCAGCCTCAGCCATTTCAAATATATACTCATATGTTCTTAAGATCAATCCGAACATGGCTTTCTCTCAAACTTTCTGCACAATATATATTAAAATATATATTGTGCAGAAAGTTTGAGAGAAAGGATGTCTTCATAATCATCAATATGAGAATGAAAGGAAAGTGATACACATAACAGTACATATAGCATATTAGGCACTTTATAGCTTAATCCTATGGTTTTTGCCAATTTTGCAATACTGCCAGAGTAGAGATTGTAATAATAATCTGGATAAATCACTTCTTGCAGCCATTTTGGTTATGGCTGCAATTTTGGATATTAAAAAAATTGTGCAAGTATAAAACCTGTGGATGATACTGCAAATTCTCAGCAATCTTTTGAGGAAAATGATCAATGTTACTGGTTTTCAATATCAGTATTGATTTTTTAACAGTCACAGGAATTCTCAGACGTGACTGAAATTGTCATGCTTATGTAATCCCAGTTGGCCAAGGAAATCTCTGATACCTGTCTGGAATAACATCACACCCATGCTTAATCTAGCATTGATGCGTCTCATGTCTTACTGTAAAATGGTGTCTACATGACAGGAGCATATTAGTATGTTTACCTGTAATCAGGGGTGAACAGGTGAGAGTGAGACCAGTGTTTATTACGGCTTGCGGCAGTGCGTGCCAGTGTGTATGAAGAATCCAGCATAAATATGAACAGACGGCTTTTCGTGCTCACATGATAGAACTGGCTCAAACCCTTGTTGCAGACAGACAGATAGGGGTAATGGTGCATATGTTTTTGGTGCAGATACAGAGGTAAAGATAGAGATATATAAGCATGAGATATATATACTATAATATTACCACCTGTTTTATTGAATGTGTAGATGAAAAGGTATACACAGAGGTGAACATGCTGCATTTTGGCACTGATGCAAAGGCAATCGTAAGTTGGCAACCTAGCAAAGATATGCAATGCACAGTCCATATTGATGTCCGTGCCATCAAGACAGACTGGTTTTATATTCAGCTAGATGTCCTGCTCGCTTATCTGAAGTAGTGTTGCCAACTCCACATATTTACACGTATTTTAGGCATTTTCCAATGACAATTCCCATTGTTTTGGCGTGCTTATCTGTAGCAGATAAAAGTTAAGACATGAGATTTTGGTAATTTGAAAACTGCAGTGTTTGTCAATTATGGAGGTGCAAGTAAGGTTTTTAAAAACTTTTTTGGGGGATATTTGTTTTTGTTCTGATAATTTATCGACTGAGAGCAGTACAGGTGTTTGCATATGCCTATGTGTTCAAAACTTGTAGGTAAAACTATTCATGTTCATCTATGCTTGGGCAAACAGTACTGGTATATATGTAAATTTATGGTATCATGCTTCCCCTAAATTCATTTTAAAATCCCAAGTATTTTAACATGTATCCATTTTTCATTTCAGGTATTGAAGAGCAAAAATTTCAGCCACTTATTGAAAAGAAATACTGCATAGAGAACAGACTCTTAAAGAGCATTTGCTTCTAGAAACATTCATTTTAAACAAACCAGAGATTTGAAGAAAAATAAAGGAAGGGCCATTGTACTTGAACTGGATTCCTACAATTATATTGCAAGAAATTTGAGTCTTTTTGCTCAGAGGGATAACAGCAGCCTGTTACCTTGAATTTTAGACAAAGAAAAGGTGAGTATACAGAAGAAATATCTACTAAGTCTGTTTAACCTGGGTGAGGTGAGGTAAAAGAAAAAATGAGCATGTTGTGCTTATGTTCTTTGTTTTCCTCATTTTGATGAGCAGTCTGATCTGATCCTGATGAAAACCCTGTCTTATTTGGTCTTTTTGTCTGTTCTATTAATTCTTAACTAATATCTGTCTTATGCTTTACACATACTAGGTGTGTGTGTGTGTGTGTGTGTTTGTGTGTTTGTGTGTGTGTGTGTGTGTGTGAAAACAAGTCTGTAATAGCATCATGAAACAGGTATGTTTACATATATTATATCAGGAAACATTCCTTAACTGTGTGAAGTCAGAGAGCCTCATTTTGTATTATGTATAGTATATCTATTTTGAGTTACCATTTGTATAGGCTATATAGGCGCTTTCTTGTTTGCAAACATCTGAAGAACTTGTAGATTTCAAGCTGCTTCATCCATTTCATTATTCATTAAACTGTGTGTACATATCTCTTTGTTTGTGCAGACAGTAGCATTTCATATTTATAAATATCATGGTATGTAGACAGAAATGCAGAAAATGGATGATAATTTTCATTGACATTGTCCTGGTATATTATCTATATTACTATGAAGTATTATCCATAAAGTATTTATGACAGTGTGTTGCATAAAAAGAGCAAGCATTTTTTTTCACTTTAAATATTTTATAGGGTGTAGGTACTATAGAATATAGAGTTAAGAGGTGTAGAGGCTATGTCACATATTAATGTTGCTGCTTGCAGTTTTTTTAATGCAGCTGATTATATAGGGGAAAATAATATGCAGTCCATCTGTATCAGTTATATATCGAATTCATATCATTGATCTTATTATAAATCGTAATGGATGCTTATCAATATCTGAAATGAATTTAGTTTTAAAAATTGCCATACAACAGATATGGTCTTCACTGATTACTGGAGATGTGGTGGTAAAATATTTATCATACAATGGGAAAAACAGTAATAGTGAAATATTGAAAAAGAACAGAAATGGAGAAGATTTGCCCAACTTCTCACCAGGTCTTTTATTTGCTCATATAACTCAGAAGACACTTATGTAAATATGTTCTCATTAAACAAACTGAATATGGTAGCAGTAATGTAACTAGGTTATAAAACCATATCATACCCATTGCTGGAGGAGGACATGTTGTATCAGAGCATGCAGTGAACACTGTGTTGGAATGGCTGCCAAACTCCTGCTTTCATGAAGATCACATAGAAAACTGCTGCTGTTTTTACTTTTTACATTTATTCAGATTAAACACCAAACATAAAGGCAAACACACGAGTGATGTTAAATAATGCTTAAAAAAAAAAGAAAAAAACAAGAGAAAAAGGGCTTCTGCACTAGCTCAGATGCAGCTTTGCAAGGTTGTTCTTCTCCTTTCTTCTTCCTCCTCTCCTTATTTCTTCTTATTATTATTATTGTTATGCCAGGAATTAACTTGGGTACTTAAAATTTCCTAACCTGAAAATGCCATTCATTATCTAGTAAGTATGCAACTGCACACCACTTCTGCATTTATATCATCTCTTATTTATTACTACATTGTGAAAGCATGAAAAAATGATTGAAGACCCCTTTTGTTTTCACTGCTTACGTGCTAGCTTCATTTTGAAGGACAAATAGTGACTTTGTTATCTTTACGTAAAGAGAGAGCAATAATGGCATCATTTGTCTTGTCTCTGTGAATGTAAACAACATCTGTGAAGCCTAGACCTTTTTCACCTCAATTAATTACTTATACGCAAGTATTTTTATGCATATTTATTACAGCAAAAAGTAATGTGTCTACATGTGTACAATTACTCTCTTTATTCTTCAGAGGTAGTAGTTTCACTTGCCTTCTCTGTACTATCTTGAACTGTGCACGTTTTTTGTTCATGTTTATGATGGATAAAAGCAATAATTTTCTAACATTTTCTCATAGTTGCTAAACCTTTGATGATCCTTTTTTTGCTTTCAGCTAAGTAATCATAAAATCACATTTGTGAGTTTTTTGCTTTGAACAATCAAAATAATGTTTTTTTTATGCACAAATGTGCAATAAAATAAACTGATTTAATATTTCTTGGAAGTTGAATGCCCCTGCAGTATAAAACCATAGTCATTTAATATTTTAGAGCTGTGCTATATGAGTACAACTTATGCTAATATTTCTGCTATAAAAAGCATACACTTAATTTTAACTTTAGAGTGTTGGAGTTAATGCAGTGATTACCAGTCAGAGATGGGGAGAGAGAAGAGGGAAGTACATGGGTCACACGTGGTTGTAAAAATGCCAGATTTACTTTTGACATTTATAGGTAGAATGGTATTGCAGCAATGCCTTATATACACTACAATATTCACATATTGTCGGAACACTCAGTTAGATATCAAGCCCAATGCGGAGTGTGATCCTGACCACTGTAAGTACTGGTTACCCAGTTACTTGTTTTGCCTCATGGAATTCTATAGTTGAAAAACACTGCAATTACTCCACAGACTAAACTGTGATCATAAAACAGAGCAAAAAGTATTTTCTGACTTGTCTTAATCAAATTATAAAACAGTTCTGCTGCTAATAGCTATCCCTTTACCTTGGAAACACCTGCATGGTGCTGTAGTGGCCATTATATTTCTACCTGGAATATTAATCTTAGATGTCAGAACCTGGAATTTTGGCAGATTACTAGAAAGTTCTCATTACTCCGAGTCGCCTCGGAGAGTCTGGGCAATAAATATAGTGCTACTGGTGTTGGTAAAGATGGTTCTGAATGCCGAAATGTTTTGGTGAGTGGATTTTAGGGTGCATTTCCATAGACACCATCGGTCTATATGGATCCACCTAACTCTGCAGGGGACTCTTGCTGACTGCAGTCAGATTAATTGAAAGACATGCTTGCATTAAGTAGAATACATAAAAGCTGGCGATATGAGTATGTTGGAAGCAAGAGGAGGCATGTCATTCACTTAAGATAATTACACTTGGCAAAAGTCCCAGCAGAGTTGGATCAATCTACATAGATCGACAGCGTTTATGGGAATGTGGTCTGTGTTATTGACAGGAAACTGATTACTGTTATTACTTGATTGCTAAATTCAGGCATGTTTGCATATTTCCAAAGCAGCCCTGATAGCAATAGTCCTGATAAAGATTAATACTTTTCCCTGTTAACTTAAGATGTTCACTTGATTAACGATGATTGTCAAATGTAGCATAACTAATGCTGGGAATAAACAAATGTGGAACAGTTGTTAGGGAAAAAGTTTATACATGGCATACATGAAGTTTAGAATGATCAGCAGCCATTTTGAGCTGTGAAGGAGCTAGCTGTCAGATATCTTTATATTAACCTTTTTAATCTTTTGCGGAAATACGAAGTGCGCATGACAGGAACCGCGCGCCACAGGGGTCATGGTGGTCCTCTGCTGTTTCCAGCATGGCAATGCTAGGTGTAGATGATGTACAAGGTGCGCATATAAAAAAGGTCGTATGAAGCGTGCATTGCTTTCTGTCAAACTAAAAAGGTGGCTGAAGCACAGAAATGCGTAAACTGTAGGCAAGAAACAGCTATTTGGACGGAGAATCAAGCAATTAAATATTTTCTTTCTCAGTTTAAATACGATGCGCTTTACAACTTGACTTCACCTAAGCATCCGAGCCTTGGCTGCTATTTCAATAGTGATGACGAACTAAAGCTACGGAGTTCTTTTAAATGCTTCCGATAATAAAGATATGCGAAAGAGACTCGTTATTTTTATATATATAAAATCAAAATAGCCAGTAGACTCGTACACAGCTTTCAAGAGTGTGGACAGGTGCGCAGGCCTACGTCAGGGGCGGATCCAGAGATATTTTCTGACAGTCTTCCATATTATATTTGTTGATCCATCCTCCACTTTTTGACCGTCTTCCGACAGAAAAAATTAGATACCCGTCAATGTAAACTTGAAAATCTGACCGTCTTCCGGAAGACCCAGAAGACGGCCTAAATCCGCCCCTGTACGTCTTCACAATTTTGTACATGTTGTATGCAAGCTGTGGCGATATCACCTCATGTACCCGCAGTGTCAATTCATTACGATTTTTATGTTTGTTTGAAGGATATCTTAAGAGATTTTTAAAGTGATAAAATGAAAAGATTTCCTGCATTGTTTGACTCGTAACTACTGTGTATACAGGTAAAACTGACACGCAGATCGTTCGTCGGTGAACTGATTAAATCGTTTGGTACCTGATAAGGCATCAGGTGTTACTTGTTCAATTGTTCGGTAAGGCGAGCGGCCACAACTACGACCTTTCCTCTGTAATTAAAACCTTTTAAGTGTTAAATAGGTGAGACAGGAATTCTCGACTCTTTCCCAGACGATAATTAAAGTTTACCGTGTCTTACTCTAG
>NW_019775585.1:160737-200812 GCF_001039355.2 Lingula anatina
CATTGAGTTCAGAAATAAATAACTTTTTATTTCGCCGATAACGCGTTCAACAAGAGCCGATGTACTTTCTTCTTCGTATGTCTCTGTTGATCTTGATAATATGAGCCCCGTTTGTACAAATCAGTAATACGTATACGGGACTGAATACATAATAATAAAAATTTTATTAACGTCTCACGTTAAAAAAAATTGAACCCACCCTGCTAAAGGTTATTAGAGACTAAAACCTGTGATGGGCCTACAACATTTAAAATGATCACTTATCAATAAAACACACACAAAAAGGATATTACATACAAAACTTTTCAAACCTTCTCTTTGTTGTTACACAAAAAGTCGTGAAAGTTCTTGAATTTTTTGTAAGTAGATTCCCCGTGTAAAACTTCAAAGCTTTTACTTTCTTTTTCCATAATCTCATGCTTGAAGTCTTTTCTTAATTTTTAGGCCCCGGCCTATTCTTCAATTTTTTTTCAAATCTTTATAATGTTTTTTTTCCTCGCATTTTTTACCCCCGAGTTCTATTTGCCGATTGTTCGTTATATCCGTTGTTTAACTACCCGCACGAAAATGCAGTAGTATCGAAGTAGCAAAGAAGCATTAACGCAGTAGTGGTGTGGAGCATATTTGCAGTAGAAATGCAGTATAGCCTACTGCAATTCTACTCCAAAAATTACATAGGGTTGTACAGAGGAGGAGCATTAATGCAGTAGATTAGCAGCATGATAGAAGCATGTTTCAAATATGCTAATTAGCTCCCAAATCAAAGCAGATTTGAAGCATGTTTGCAGTATGATTGCAGTAGTCTACTGCGCTGGAGTATCTACTTCGTTTTCGCGCGGGTAAGCATTTCTGTTTTTTATTAAAGCACCGTTGATTTCCTAATATTATAGTTTTTTTTCCCGCCTTCGAAATGTTCAGCGCAAACGCGGTGCCCTGCTTTTGATCCAAACTTGCTATATTTTCCTTTCTTTCTACCATATTTTTCATTCTAACGGGTTTGTTGGGAACTTATTCAACCTCATGTGTCGATCTCGCTTACTGTTATTGTAGTAGCGGGACAAAAAGCACGTAAACCCAGCAATGGTTTTAAGCACCGCTGTAAGTGTTTCGACGTAGCAGGGCTCCCCTGCCCACAATGCAATTTCCATTTCCGGAAAAGATGAAAAAGGCTAATTGAGTTATGTTTGTATGTAAATTAGTTAAAATATTTCAGAAATATTTTTTTAAAAGAACCTATCACTTTTTTATAATGTTATCTTTTTATCATCCTTACCACTTCTCAAGGATAGATCTGCCTGGCTGACTATTGTCAAAAGCCACTTGAGAATTATTTTGCGCCTAGCAAAAAGATTCTAACCGTCTGCTGGAAACCTGTCTAGATCCATCCTTCAAGCAACTTAGGGGTCCTTCAGAATAGATGATCCGAGTACTAACTGATCCACCAACTAAATATGGCCTGCCACACTTCAGAAGCCATGCCGCCGATTCCTGATGGTTTTCCCGCCTCCACACGTGTCATTAAACTGATTTAATCTCGGGTCCGAGGTATAATTGCTAGGCTCCTGCAGCGACGGCACGTATGGAGGCAGGGAGGCCATCATGGATTTAGCGGCATCGCTTTTGAAATGTGGTTGGCCATATTTAATCAGGGGTCAGTTAGTACTTGGATCATCTATTCTGAGTGGCCCCTTAAATATTCTAGTTTCTCCTAAGATGGCGTAACAATTGTATATCTAAAAACAAGTGAAGATTGACCTGTCTAAAAAGGCATTTTACTCTTTTATTTTTTATCAGAAAGTCATCTGATGTCAGATGTACCTCAGTCGGCCATTACTGCAGGATGTCACTCTCTGATTGCCCTGTCCCTGTTATGTGTATCTTAGGTGAAATCTGATAAACAGCCAAAGCAGCTGTAATAGCTTTTTATGAGAACAGATAACATCACTGATAGATGGAAAGGCTTACTTCCTTTTCCTATAATACAAGAGTAATAGGACAGAAAGATAAATATTTGTTTTAACCTCATTCATAAAAAGGATGGCATTGCTCTGGCTGTATTCAGAACAGCAGACTAACAAGTCCGTGGGTCCAATATGGCCGACCCACTTGAATACGTCCCCACGGGGAATCTATTCAGTGTCTGTTAGCGGATTAGATGGCAATTGCAAGATTTTTAGTCGGTCACCATATTTGGCCCGCGGACTAGATAGTCCAATGAACTGAATGCATCCTGTGTTTGTTCACCAGTGTGTTCCTGAGGGTGAAGAAATTGTGAATTGACGGTGGAAATGTGATTTTCATCCATTGAAAAAAGAGGTCTTTAGCTATACAGGTGCTGTTGTGCATCAGTTTCTGACATCTTCAAAAAACTTTCCTGAAAATAGAAAGTTGGCGTTGCATTTATTCAAAGCATTGCATCCCCTCCCACTTTGTACATCATAATTTTATGTAATTTTGGTTGCCTAAATTTTTTGCCATTTCTCATTACAGTTTTCATTACATTCAAATAATATTCAGTTTGGAAACGATTCATATTATACATCTGAACATAATTTTTATTTAGGTGTATGCTTTTGACTGACAACATATATATATATATATATATATATATATATATATATATATAAATCAGTGTCAGTAGAATGGATTGATGGTACTGTCCATTCATGTACATGAAGACTTATTTGCAGACCCAAAAAAGGCAAGAAGGGTTCCATCCTAAATATTTTCCTCTTTTGCCTGTAGATATGTTGCCTGAATTAAATCAACATAATTTTATTCCTTGTGCCCCCCCCCCCTTCCCCGGAACATAATACAATGCTATGTAAGATATTATGCATGCACACGGCACTCTACGTATACACTATGCCTACATGACACAGTACGACACCACCGGGAGAATCTGAAAGCTATAGCACCACACTCCATGTGACGCGTGCCGTCAGATATATGGAGACAGATAAAAACACATTTACTGTACATACGCTGTAATCATACTATTTATCAGGAATTAATGTCTTTTAAATCATCATTATGGTTGACCCTGGATGAGTTGTTGGTTGGAACCAGTGGAGCAGTATCTGGGCCATTCTTGATGAGTTTTTACATGAACTTCATTCATGAAGTCCCTCAGGTATACTGTCTGTAAACAATTGTTATAACAAAGATGTACCTATGAGACATAGGTTCAAATTTTGGTAAAGTGGTACACATTGGAAACCTATAGTGATGTTTATATCCCAGTAATCAGGTCTGTTGTTTTTTTATCCCTCTATATGTTATAACTTTTTGGAATTTTTTATTTAACTTGTAAGCACATCTTTGATTATGCATGTCTACAATGTACAAGAATTCTTTCTACTCTCCACTCGTTTTCTTTTTATTTTCATATTATATTATATTATATTATATTATATTATATCTGATTTACTTAACCATTTCCACTCTTCTATCCTTTACTTAACTTCTAACCTACAAAAAAAATTCACACCAGATACTGTAGTTCCCAAGGCAAGAGGTTTGGCATTTCCACTAGTGATTGGATATTTTTCTTGTCAGTTAAGTGATCCGTGGTAGAGAGGGTTATCACTGGTGACCATCTCCTCACAGAAGGCTACAGTCCACCTGCTAGATATTTGACTACTGGGAGAGGGGGGAGATAGAGAGACAAAACTGCCTCAAGGATAAAGGAGTTAAAACTTAATTTTGCAACAGGGTAGAAAAAAGCAGAATTGTAGGCAGCCCTGTTGCAAGGGAAAAGGTACGCTACAGGCGGGTTGATAAGGATACAAGTATGTAGAAGGGTGCACATAGGCATGTACACTCATACACGAGCGTGCGCACACACACATACACACAGTGGTAGATAAGGGCCATTCACATTAGCATTAGTGAAGTCAACCGCAGTTGAAATTGCCAGCTTGACTAGAGATTAAAGGGGAACTGCAGTCATTATTCAAGGTACATGTAATAACCATCTAGCAGATGTGCTACCAGTTGAGTTTGATGGCTGAAAATTTTAGTCACTGTTATACACATTTTTTTTTTCATCAGTATAATACATCTTCTGATGAGTTCAATAGTTTTCATACTTGTGACAAGCTGGTTACAATTTTAAGCTTCAGACTGGGGCTCTCAAACTGCACACACACACACACACACACACACACACACACACACACACACACACACACACACACACATTCCATGTCACGAAAACTGACTGATTAATATTTTTTTCTAAAATTAAGATCCATAATTGATTTTGTTAGAATAAACAAGGTGAAATATGCACAAAGGAGAGAGTCGTGGAAGAGTATTGAAGTAGCATGGATGAACAAGGGAAATCAATGAGAATGATAAATCAGCACATATTGAAACCGCATTAAAATGGAAGAAAAAAAGATTTTCTCATCAACATGCCCAAAGTTACACACATTTCTATCATTCATCTACTGTTTCTCAGTTCTCACCCAGACAACTACCAGCTGTGTAATGTATATGTTTATTCAGACAGATAACTGTTTTCTTTCCTCCACCTTCCGCTCTTATTCATATCCACTCAAGGGAAGGTGTGAGGCGAGGCCAGCAACAAAACTGTTGACAAACTCCTCTGTTTGATGGAAAAAAAAACTTGGGTCATTCGGTATTTGGCGGTAGGTATCAGATGCAGTGGTGTGAA
Source organism: Lingula anatina (assembly GCF_001039355.2). The sequence goes on from NW_019775585.1 coordinate 165,419, forward strand.
ACTTGTCACACCCTTTGTCATCAAGTGCCATCTGCTGATAAACGGGGTGGTCTGAAGTTTAAGACAGAAAAGATGTAGTCCATTTTAACCCATGGGGAAAAAATAAATCAGCTGTAGAAAAAGCTGACCTGTTTTGTAAAAGTCCATATTACTATTATAAACCATTCAACCACAGTTGTCTGTTTTCCATGCTTAACCTTTCAACTATCCCCCTCAAAACCCCCCTTTTTTGTCTATTACTATGCAAGGGCCTTCATGGGGTGGGAGTAGGTGCTCTGAACAAATTGTCCTTTGGGCTCAGAATTGGTCTACTCTAGATCATATTTTTGATCCAGTCTCTGTATCATTTCTCATTGTACAAAAGACTTTTTTTTTCCAAAAAGAAACCCTCCCGTTTCTTTTGAAAATGTTTGCCACAGGCCTTAGCTCAGATAACAAAAAGCACTCCATGACAGTCTATCTGTTTGCCTCTTGCCAGCATGGCTGGAAAAAGAATCAAACTTTAAAGACTCACATTCCGGAAAATCATGTCGGGAGTTACCAGGAACATCCCTGTCTGTAGCCCCACCACCCAGAAAAGATGGAGAACCCATCTTTTGATCGGCCTTCACATCAAATGCTAAAATTCCATCAACAGTTATTAACTGCGCCATTTCAATTTAGCATCTGACCTGACATCTTGAGCTGTCAATCAAACTGACAGCCCATCAAAGAGCTTCAAAGTGGACCGCTGTAAAAGATAGCCTTGGCTCAGGCAGAGGTGTCTGTGTGATGAATATATTTTGGAAATTGTTTACATTTTTATTTGGACAAGGATAAAAAAGGAAGAGATGGATGGGTTGCATGCTGATAGATATGATGTCTACATTTTCAGGCAGAACTTTTGGTGAACATTTTCCAGTGTTTCAGTTGTTATCATGAACTTTTACCGATATTTTGAGGCTCTTGCGCTTTCTTCTGTGGAAAAATTGTTTACCTATTGCTTATAAGANCACAAAGAATTGCCTTTTTTGTAGGAAATGGCTACTCTGAATCGAAATTTGACCTAGGTTCTAATATATGCCATATTTCACTTTGGGTCAACTATGAGGGGGTGCAAAAATCCACTTTTTCAGAACCAGAAATCAAATGTTAGCAAGTTATGATTTAGTCAAAGCAAACACATATGATATTAATCCCAAACAGACTATTTAATAACGTCCAATCAGAGTGTGATGACTGAGCAGTTGAACTGTGTTATCACCCTGTGATGTTTGGTAATGTCATTTCAGTATTTACCTCGTCACTTACTGTGCCTTTTCACACCTCCCACTTGGAAAAAACGTGTTCTATGGTATGATATCTCTGAATGTTGATGTTCTAATAATAATAAACTCATGTCTATCATCTTTGAGACTAGGAAGCATCCACAAGCACAAAAGCATCTACATGGGCATTTTTTTAAAGAGACAGTTTTGCAATGTCAACTGTATTTGTTTCCATTGGACATTTATACTTCTTCAGACTGGAGGGCTAGATATGCTTTTGTTATTAATATGATCTGTGACAGGAATGGGAGTGGATCTAGAATTTCACTGAAAGGGATCAGTTTTGAACCCCCCTCTCTGGTTGCAATTTGAACTGGGCCCCATTTGAACCTGGGTTTGCACTCTGACAGAGATTGAGGGACATTTTACATTATGGAACAAATTATTCTGGTTTGTCCTCACCACCAACGCGTTTGTCTTTTTACCTTAACCACCTAATGTACCTATCATGTGATCATTATTGATAAAAAAGAAAAAGAGAAAAAAAAATTGACTTTATTTCTGGACTGACTCAAAGCCTCCTGACTGACTTTTTAATGCATGAGTGGTTTTGGGTGAGTTCTTATATATTAAAATATCATCACTGTTGAAGTATTTTTTTTTTTACTATCAAGTAAAAACTTTCCAGTGTTTTTAAGAATACAGGGATATTTAGAATACGAGGATTTGATCTTGTTTTATTCTTGTCATTTAAAGAAATTTAATAGAATAGAATAACTAAGAAATCATTATAAATGAAGAGATATATGAGTAATATTTATGGGAAGCAAAGCACTTGGACAAAGTTGAAAGTAAAAGTTTAAAGGGATAATAACTCTTCATTTTGGAAAAAAAAAGAATTTTCCTGGAGTAAACAACAATTTTCCCACACTTACCAATGGTTAATGAATTCATTTTTACATTCAAAGTTAGTACCTGTTTTTTTTTCTGAAAAGTTTGTTTTTTTGTTATAATCTCTTAAGAGATTATAACAGAGTATAGCCATCAATGACGGTCACGAGGTCTAAAGAGAAGCTCAGATATCAGAATAATAGCTATAACTGCCGTTTTTTTGTTTTTTTTTTGTGGTAAAACAATATATTATATTTCTATGAGTTTTTCACAATGTTTTTATTGTGAAATATAGATCTCATACGAAGAGTTATTATCTCTTTAAGTGAGGGCATTTTCAAAAAGCTTATTTTCAGAAATACAGGGATGGTGTTATATACGATAAAAAGTTAATTCAAAGAGAAAGACAGAACAGAGAATAAAAGAAAAAAGTTATTAAACCTATCCACCTACAGTGAGTGACACTGGATACCCCGTCACTCCAATCTTCCTTCACTGACAATCAAGACGAGATGAGTCAACTTAATATAACAACTGATTGCATTATTTCCTTGCACTTAAGGTCTTGGCTCCACTTTTATAGAGAGAATTGTGTTATTTAATCTCTCCATCAACTGTCAGGGGAGTGAACAACTGAAATGTCCCATCCTAAGAAGTACAAGTAGTAGTGGTGCTGGCTGTCTGGTGTAACTGGTTATCCAGTCTCATGGCCCCATTGTGTAGTTTAAGGGACACTTAAGGGACACATAAAATTATATGATAATACCTCAGATGTCAGGGCACTTACTGTATTCATTGAGAGCCATTTGAGGGTATTTTGATGAGTGAGGACTGTTTTTCACCTATCTCAGGTGATAGTGTCACCCTCTGTGGTTTTGTCCATTAAGTGACTGGGGCAATAAAGATTTAGTGGAGTAATAGTCTGTACCTGTTGAATTGCACTACCTGTCACCCAGATTTACTGCTGTCTCTTAGGTATTGTTGTCAGGAATTGATGGCACTTAGCAGCACACTTCTTAATGAGTTATTAAGAGACTGGTTGGATAGAGTTGCTTAATAATTGATGTTGTGGTATGTGGAAGGTTGTGGTTATAAAAACATTGCTTTTGTGATTGTAATATTAATGTTTATAATTGGAGATGGCTATCTGATTTATTTGAGGTTGTAATTACTGCGGATCTCTCTCTCTCTCTCTCTCTCTCTCTCTCTCACACACACACACACACACAATGCATACACCAATACACCACACACACAAACACACACACACACACACCGTGAGCAAGCCAGCTAGAGCACATTTTACCAAAATTTTTCATGTATCAGCATTCAGAAATGAAAACTCCATCTGGCAAAGAAATGTAAACTTTAAATAATCAGTTTGTAGGAAAAAGTAATGAAACAAAACAAATTAAACATGGCTTCTTCCCACTTTATCAAAAAAAAAAAAAATTAAAGAAACCTCCAGGAACACCAAAGAACAGCCTGTCCCCCCTTTCCAAACTTGGAATAACCCACTCTGGCTTAATAGGCTCTCGGCATGACTTCCTCCCCACCTCAGAATGGTATTGACCCAATATAATGAGATTAAGAGGATAGTATGCTTTGCGTATTCCAGGTCTTACAGTTGCCAGAGGAGGTAGATCGAGTGAGAGCGAACGGAGACTTCAGAGGTGTGGATAAATAATAAGTAAGCTGTATTCACGCCAGAGCACAGAAAGAGCAAGGAGGATAACAACACCAAATTGGATTTAACCCTTTCAAGGTAAGCCCTGTTTTTTTTTTCTCATATCTTGGTGAAATCTTTGATTGTTTATATTTACTGATGCCCACCCTTCGCTGTACTTGATGAGTGAAACCCAAGGTTGGAGTGGAGTGTTACAGCAGTTTAAGGTGGATATTGTTTATGAGGAAATGGGAGGAAAATATTCAAGACATAGTACAGCATAAATATATTCCTTGGAGGCTTATCAGCAAGACCTAAAGAACCTAAGATATGGGTCAGTGGAGGAAGAGACAAGTTACTGATGATGCACAGGAGTTCGGCATTCAGTTGGTTGATGTTGGAGATCTTTGAGACTTTTTCAACCAGATAATAATAACAATATTTATCAAAATATATAAGCTATGTATGATGACCATGACTTTTTTTGGGGATAAGGATACATTATTAACATTTGTCCCTTTTTTTCTCCGGATACAACAAAATTGATTTCAAACCGTTTATGACAAACTAATCTATTCAGACAGTGGAATCTGATTAGAGATGGAAGTGATTTAAGTACTCTGGCATAGGTGAATGTATCCTAATGATTTAGTTGACTTCTTAAGTCACAGGATGTTAGGATTATGGTTACAGATTGGTAATAAGATGCCAGCAGTATCATACCTTAAGCTAAACACAGCATAGCTTGCGGCTCATCTATTTATCATATCAGAAAAAGGTGAAACTTCCATTAAGCTGCTCAGTGCTTTAATGCTATGCTGAATGCTTTGTTGGCTTTCTGTGTGCAAATGCTGTGATATGGCCAAAGGTGTTATTACTGTGCTACTAGTGCACTTTGAAGTGTACTTTTTTCCATTGGGATTTTTTTTTTTTTTTTTTTTGTGTGTGTGTGTGTGTGTGTGTGTGTGTAAAAGTAAGAGAGATTTAATCAGATAAAATTATAATTAAAAACATCATTACTGTATCTGAAATTGCCCTCCTGAAGTTTTCCTCAAATGACACAATGTTTCCTTTTGTAAAAGTGGCGTTGATATCACAAAAGAATTCAATCAGGATGAGAAGCAATTAAACCCCCTCATTACTGCACAGGGATATAGTTCCATCTAGATTGGCCAAGTGGAACAAAGAGAGCTAGGTTCTCTGGCAGAGGCAGTGGATGATACGATACGACTTTCATTCATGTGGAGATACAATAAAAAGCTGCCATGAGTGGACCACAGGTTAATAATTTTGCTGTTCCTTAAACCGGTGGTCAAGCCACTTAATGGACATTATCAGCAGGAAGATGAATGGACCGTGGAACATCTTTAATGGGGACCCATCATGAAACATTGTAACTTGACAACTGCACTTAAAGAGAACCCTTCTTTTTGACATCAAACAACAATTGTTTTGGACATGACTGGCTGAAATGACCATTAGCGTAGGACCATTATGGCCATTGGTTTTAATTGAAACTGACCACTGGGGATGAAGTTATTGTGACAAGACTGCAATGTTAATGCAAAGTGACCAATGTAAATGAAACATGTTGTTCTTTTGATGTCTGCATAAATGCCTTCATGAGTGGTGTTGTAAGTTGCTGCAGGTTCCCAAATTCACAACAATAAGAGTTAATGGATATGTTTGTTTGATATTGGACATGGTTGTGGTATTTTAAGTGGTCAATGGATGACCACTGGCATTTTGCTGCTGGCACAATTATGGTATAATATGGTCACATGCCACTCTGATATAATTCTAGATATCTGGTCAAGTCACCACAGTGCATCCTTATTTAAAAAGTGATCATTTTATATTTAAGAGGGACCTGTTCTTCAGTGCTTGTATCATAACTGTATAGGATCCCTAATTTGCCAAACATTGGTCACACACAAATTTCCCTCCTCATAATGCAGAAAACTTTTGTCAAACACCACACTCAAAAATAATTCTTACCTTGGGCCACTATTGATATCAACAAAGCAGAGAAGAATCAATTAAAGAATGTCTACACCATGTGTCCACTACAAGTTTGGTATATAAATAAAGAAGCTGTGTTTGGTTAATATATAGAGAAAGTATAAAAATATTGAGTTCTTGGCAAATAACCATGAGCAAAGCTGAGGAAGTGGTCACCTCTGGACATCCAGGCTGACCAAGGTCAGTTGGGATGGGGCGGAGGTGAGTCAAAAGATTGATGTTTACTTTGGGTCAATAAATCATACTTCGTTTAATCCCTTTAACCCATATATTTTGTATTTCGAGATGGGGAGAAAGGTTGAAGAAAGGCTGTGATCTGATTATATCTATAGGACATATCATATATGAGAATGAAACCCTGAAAGCTGCACTTGGATATAGAAAAAAAGAGAAACTGATTTCTGTAAGGTTTCACTGTCTGAATCACACCCAGCAATTCAAAGAAAAACAGGGAAGATGGTGGAAAATACCTGGAAATGGTGTCCATTAGTCTGTGACTGAACCCTGCAAACACATGCTGCTGCGCCATTAGATATATGACTGCGAATCCATTTGTATGGCATCGTGACAATAGGCAAGATTGAATGGAGAAGCCATAAAAGTCAGCGGGAAGTTTGGAATGGTAAATTACAGCTGTGCCTGGTCGAAAAGACAGGGATGGTGAGATACTGGGTATTTATACAAAGTCCTTTCTTTCAGTGCAGTGGTTAGAAGTATAGTTCACTATTATGATGATAAAAGACAGTGCTTAGTAATAGTGCTCACTAGGTATGAATGTTTTTGGCAGGTTATGATGCTTTGAAATGTGAAAAAAAGAATGAGTGAATTTTATGACATTGTCATTGTACTACTTTACTACATAACTTATTAATAAATTCACTCAAGTAGTGCCATGCCCACCGAACTGTGAGTGGATCGCAATAAGTATTGAAGAATGGGTGTATCATATTTATTAGTGACTGCTGCAGTGACATCTTTGTGATAAAATATTCAGTTTACTTAGCATAATTGTTGTTCTGTGTCAGATATTTCATCAAAATCAAGCTAAATTGTCATAAATGATTAATTTTTTAACAGTGAAAAATCCACTCTGGGAGCAATTGATCCTAGATACAATATTTTGTTATTTCATGCATGTTAAAAGCCACTAAAGCAGATACTAGTACCAATTAATGCATCAGCCAGTTGAAAATTAACAGAAAATGCTCTCACAATATCACTTCAAACGTTTCCAGACAGTGGGTAGATGTCTGAGTTTCTCCTTCGCACAGCTGTTCATTAAGCAGAATTTTTCAGTCAGTGTGTTAGACACATTTTCTCAGACCCTGCAGGAAAGAATCATCAGCTGATTGACCATGTTGAAACTATCTCCCTCTCTGCACTGGCAGACAGATGTATGCGAGATTAAGTTAGGTATTTTAGTGGAAATTTTCTTCCTGTTTGTTCTTGAAATGCGTTTTTGGAAAACTGGAGAATTCATCTTAAGACTGTCTGGTTTGTGAATAATGACTTGCCACTTTTACACAACCAGATGGTTTAGAATTTGTAATTGGAAAGATAAGATAATTTTTCTACTTTGGAAGACACTTTCTGAAAATGCAATAAAGAATTCATGGAACTGATTAGGTTTTGCACCATTTAGACTGAAAAATTGGCTAATACTATATGCCCCTCTTCCTTAAGCATTGTAGACTTTGCTGGAACTAAGAGATGTTCTTTAAAATGAGCAGGTTGCTGGAATCTTAGCACTGTGTTCATGCTTTAAGATATTTCAAATCTGTTAAAAGAGTTTCTTGTGCCATTTGGTACATACATATATCGTGATGAACTTTCAGAAAGTGCCGCGAATCAGTGGGTGAAGATACCATACTAAGCCTATTATTCTCTGTAAACAAAATTTGACTCCAACATTATTCCTCATAGTAGCATATTGTTTAATTTTGATAGATATACACAAGCTTGTCTGTATTTCATTTTCATTTAATGCATCTTTTGTTTCAAACATTTTTGGCTTATATCCAAATAAAATGATTTATTCTAATGGACTGTCTGACAATAACATGAAAATGGAGCTTGGCTGCTCATCTAAAAAACTAAACAACAACAACAAAAAAAGATTATATTTATTTTATTAATCACCAAAAGATAACAATTTCTATTTCTTCTGCTTGATATTTTTGGATTTTCTGGGAAAATCTCCAAGAAGTAAGGATATAAGTTTCTGTCTGTTATATAGATACATGAATTTCAGGTTCTCAGATTCCATTGAGTCTAGATAAACCAACTGAATCTGCTGCCATGCCTTGCTGTGTGTGCACCACATCTGTAATGTACTCGTTTTTCTACTGCAGATAATATTCAGAGAATAAGGCTGAAAAAGTTATTAAGCCTCGGACATTTATCAACCCTTATTTCATCTGCATTAAAAGTTAAGTAGCAATGCATCATTTGTAGCTACAGTTGTCATTATTTTGACGTCAGAAACAATTGTTGCTCGTCACATCCCTAAATGATGGATGTGCCTAAACATTTTCTTTGTGAAGGAACAAGAAAGGAGTATAATGTTTTCAATACATCAATTATCCAGAAAAAATGCAATTGTTCATCTGATTTGCTGTGTATTACTTTTTGAATTGCATAGCAATAAAGTAATCACCAAAGCAAGGCAACAAAATGCACTTGTTGTTACATAGTTATACAATTTTGCCCAAGAGCCCCAACTCAGATGACTCAATTACTTGTTTGAGTTAGACAATTGCTAGTAGGCTCTTTTAACTACCAAGACTGTTTATATCATTAGAAGAAAAACCATCAGATTTACATCATGGATTCTTATCTACAGTTGCTGATAAAGAGAAAATAACAAAACAGTTGTATAACTGTCTAAAAATTGTTTATAGAAAAATCTCTTTCCAAGACCTTATGAGACTTTGATTCCCCAGAATCAAACTGTTATAATTTAATTTAAACTACTGATAACTAAAAAGGGAATGAATAAAGAACATGTTTCATCTTGCATTGGTTCAAGATTAAAAAAAAAACAAAAAAAAAAAAAACAAGCGAAGTGACAAAACAGCATGTACATCAATAAAGCAGCACCTCCATGATGTATCTTCATTAAGTGGATATGAAAGATTGATGCATGTACTCCTAATGTGCAATTTTGTCCCAGAATTATGATGGGTCTTCTCACTGTAGCTGTGGTGATCTGTATCTGTCATCTTGGGTTGGTTACATAGGTGGTGCCAGTGTAGTGCATGTGTGGTTGTTTTTTTTTAAGCATGATAAATTGTAACAAAAAGGGAGTGATTTCTTAATGAATTTAGGTCCTAATGTTAAGCTTGGTTTAGACAAAATGCAATTGCACAGTGCATTTTTCAGAAAAATTAAGGGAATAAATTGATATATATTTTTATGATAAAATACACACACAGTTTCCTATTATTTGATGGTGCCCCCATATCATTGTGGATGTTTATAGTACAATATGTTCTAGATCCCAACTGTTTGTCTAAATGTTCCTTTTCTTTGTAATAAGAGTTACTAGGGGGCAGGGATGTGGCGTTGGACTGGAACCTTTTGTTTAAAAAGTTCTGCGATACTCCAAGAAAGCAGGGAGGTGGGGCAGGGATGTCGAAATTGGTCTGGAAACTTTTGTCTAAATGCTCCGTTTCTGTGTGATAGGAGTTCTTAGAAAGAAGGGAGGTGGTATGTGGCTAAAGCCTGACTAGGGAATTTAATGCTGACATTTTGGTTGATCTTACAAACAAACAGCGGGGCTCTAGCTGTCTACAAACTAGCTACAACACGCTGTAATCGTGAATGGAAAAACAAACCATAGGAGGGGAGATTCCCAGTCAGCTCAGAACCTCGAAATAATCACATTTTCCTAAAGAGTTATTGTATCTGATATAATCCAAAGCAGTAAATGATTTAATGAAAAATTAATGTTAGATAAGCAGTTTTTAGTTATGTATACATGTATTTCTGTTCATGATTGGTAACACTGAGCAATCAATATTTTCAAAAAGAAAAAAAATGAATAACAAAAAACATTTCTATTGAATATTTCATTTTAGCTTTGCAGAACCCTACACATTCTGATGGCATGAAGCATGTGCATACACGGGCTTAGTAAAAAAAGGGATTTTTTTATTTGCCAAATACTTGAACATTTATACAATGACCGCCCTGTGTGTGATTGCTTGATCGATCCAACACTTGAGTAGTTGGGTGGGCAATAGCATTAAGTAAAGGTGTGGCCCCTCACATAAACTTGAAAAGTACTTAGAAATTTAATCCTAGCAAAAATGTGTATTGAGAACAAGCTATATTTTTGTTAAAGAAGTTAATTTGTGACTGTGGGTGTGAGTGTTGGTCAAAGATCAGTTGAGGCTTTCTTCTTCAAGTTGGGGTTTCATTTTCAATTACATTTTTAGATTTCGGTAATGAATTTCAACTTCTTGAATCATATCCTTATGTAAACTGAGGCTAATAGGTAAGGTCGTGTGCATGTAGGGTGCTTAAATTAGCAATCAGATTCTGAAAATTGTTCTAGAACATTAGATCTGTATGCTCATACTTCCTTTTTCACATAGGAGAAAATGAATTTTTGTCCTTCAGTCTAGGCTATATTTAAAAGCAAAGTTACAGGATTCAATCTGTTTGCCCAGTCTATCACAATCTGTGTAATGCCCATAGGAAGTATTTGACCTTTTCCTTAAAGTCAGAACATTTTATAAAGGAAACCCAGCCACTTAAGTTGGAGTAAAAAGTTATTTGCCAAAGTGAGTGGTTTGAACAGTCTGGCTCACCGTCTGCTGTGAGAAGCACAACATCAAAATGTTTTAAACCTCTGACAAACTGCCATTCAAATTGAATGAGAAATTCAGGCAAATCTAATGAAATTTTAATGGATTCATTTTATTTTTCTATCTTTCTGTCAATTTGCATAAGATCTGTTTACCCCCCCCCCCCCCAAAGGCCCTAAAGCAGTTGGGATAAATCAGTAGAAACCACAGGGTATGAGCAATCCTAGCAAAGGAGCATATAACTGGCGGTTATGTCCCAGCCCTCCAGTCTCGTACTTGTGCCAAGGTCACATGACATTTGCCTACGACCCTGGATAGCAACCACAGTCCGAGGCATGTTTTGGCAGCAGTGTACACATGTCCTCACTTCATTCCCTCGATGACTTATCACTGACCCTCAGAAAGCATGAGAATATTATATAGGTTCTTTTAATGACGTTCAGTATCTAGACATTTTGTGGTTCTCATGATGGCACCTTAAAAGAAGTTGAACTCTTAAAAATCATGAGAACTTACTCCTTCTATACAATGCATTCAATGGTTTTTGCTTAGAGGCATTAAATTATTTAGTATCAAACAACTGCAGAAAGATCTGAATTGTCAGATAGAGTGTATGTATCATTTGCAGTGTTTTAAAACCTTTTCAAGATATGGAATTGCAGATGGGGTATAAACTCGGTCTTCAGTTACCTCTGAATGCCAATGTTTCCTAGCTAACAGACAATTGAACTTTTATATAACTGTCTTATACCCTTGTACTCATCATCGTATCAATGTGATACTGGTATGTATGAATATATATAGTTTCATTTGCCAACCATTGAGACAAAAAGGGACAACTAAAACTTAAAAAAAAAAAAAAACATCATGAAGATTCAAATGGCATTTCGAGCACAAGGATATGTTGTAATAATACAATGCAGTTTCTGAGCCCCCCCCCTGCTCTCTCCCACCCACCCCTCCCCCCATTTTTGGGAAGCAGGCTAATATTTGCCTAGTACATGTTCACAAGAAGACAGTACTGCTATCTCAAAGACATTGTTTGGGCACCCAGGCTCCAGATATGATACCTAATCTTAAATTGATGACAATTTAATTAAGATATGTCTAAGTGTTATAAGGCTTTGTGTGTATAACCTCTTCAGTTAGAGATATAAGGGGGATCAAAGAAGGAGGTAATAGCGCTTCATTGAATGGGAGGTCCTAGTTATGAAGAGTTTGTTAAGATTATGGCATCTCTAAAATGAATTGATGTTACATTTGATTACTTGGTTCAGTGGCTGATCCATAGAGTTTCTGAACAGTTTTATGACTTATAAACTGACTTGCTTCAGTTTTGAGAATGATAGTAAAATAAGGCAATGGAATGGCTATAAATACTTAAAGGGGGTGAGACTGGATGGGATAAAGACTGAGACAATCTGATAATTTTATGAATATCAAATAAATGTTATGCCATAAATCTGGGTATGCAATGAAATAATTGATTTGTTCACAGTATGAGCAATCCACGTCTTTTATTTGTTATATACATAAAGATGAACTAGACAGAAGAAAAATAATAATATCCGTCAACAAAAAGAATTATTTTTTCAAATTTTGCATTTGAACCACACTGATTTATATCAATATTCCAGTACATCTGGTAACAGAGCAAATAATGTTGATGAAAATGGCAGTTATCATGGCGAGATTGTGGATGATAGAGAGATTGTTTTAATTGCCATGTGTACTGACTCAGTGAGTGTATTTATACCCAGACATCTATACTACACCTCTAGGCAGTGAGCCAGCTGTTGACAGGCCATCCCATGGGATACCTTCACATTGGGGCACTGGGTTACCTCGATTCATTCAATCATTGGATGTGTTCACATACTGTACTAAAGTAAACAGGTATTGGACTAGCTTTAGCACACGATGCCACCAGACAGTTCAAATGTTCAATGGCAGGGGCGGATTTAGGCGGTCTTCTGGGTCTTCCGGAAGATGGTCAGATTTTCAAGTTTATATTGTCGGGCATGCAATATTTTCTGTCGGAAGACGGTCAAAAATGGAGGATGGATCAACAAAGATAACTTGGAAGACTGTCAGAAAATATCTCTGGATCCGCCCCTGAATGGAGTAGATTAATGTGCTTAATGCTGCAATATGTTGTGATGTTTTACATATTCATCTCGTTTTTAGAATTGATTCTCATTGTTTTCAGATTTAATTTTATGTACACATTTTGAAAGGTGAAATGCTTATAATTTTGAGACTGCTAAATTGATTGGCACAGAATCTAGTCATCGAGTGGCTTCAAATGAGTCAGTTAAGTCCCCTTCTCAGTTTAGGTTAGTCTTGTGTGTGCTAAGGTCCATTGTATATATGTACAATGTCAACTTATACTATTTGTGTATTGAAGCAAAGGATAGGGATCTATTATTTCTTGTCAGTTCAGTCAAAATGAACCAGCTTTAAATGACAGTTGCAAGGATTCTCATGTTGTCATATGAATCCATGTTCAGGGTGATCATAGATACACTCCTAGTCTCTGTGATGAATAATGCTAACCGTTATCCAATTTTGTTGAAGGAAGGGAACGCCATATAGGATGAGAATGGATTTTTACGAGCTTCCGTCACATTGTGTGCTCGTTACATAATTGGTAAAGCAAATATTGCTTTGGTTTTATGACAAATTGACCAAGCTTCTGGGGTTCTCAGAGATTTATTGATTCTTAATTAGGCTGGGCTGAATCAGTCAAATATTCACCTCCAGGTTTACTACATGATGAAACAATGGCCACGGAAATCAGGATTTTCAATATCCATTATAGAAATAATCGGCTCATTTTCTGTACTGTGATTGTGCTTAATAGGGCAGTCTGACAAAAGTCTTAATTAGACCACCAATAAATTTACCCATTATAGGCTGACTAATACTTCTTTTTCTTGTCAGTTTGCGGTAATAATTCTGTGGTAGACAAATGCTTTATTATTTTGAGCTTGTGGGATTACTGGGAGTCTAAATGAAATTGTATTCTGCTTCATTCAAGGATTGTACTTAATAGAATTACTTGTCATTGGCTTAAGGATGTGATATAAAAGGATTTTTTTAGAATGCAGAAGTTGAATAATTTACCTCTGCTCTTTTCAATATTATTATTAAACTTGAAAGAATCATCTGCCATTGATTAATAAATTTGATATGAGAAGGATTTATGTAAAATGCTCCTTTCTAAAGGAGACTTCTTTGTGACTGCAATATACAGGATGAGCTATATGTAAATTAATATCTATTGCCTCCGGCACTAGCAGACTGCTTTTAGCTGAAATGACAGCAAATTATATGGAGCTGCATGGGTCTTTTGAATAAGAAAAATGCATATGACTAACTGAGTAGCAGCATGCTACATTGGTCTCTGTGAAAAACTAGAGGAATTAACATTGACAATTAACATTAAGACAATAAGATTGTTTTATTTTATTCTCTGAATTAATAAATAATAGCTTTTTGGCAAGGGATGGGGAGGGGGGTTGAAGGAATCGCCCTTTTTGGCCAGAGAAGGTCCAATCAGAATCAAAATTTGATCTTGGGTTCTATGCTTTTGTGCAAGTTGGTTTGATTTAATGGGGAAAAGTGGTCTACTTTTTTCATAAAAAAGAATCCCTAGGCCTCCAGGCCACTTTGAAATATCTGACCACAGGTCTGATTATGTACATGGTCATGTCTAAGTGTCCCATGTTCATGTTTATTCTTGTTCTCGGCAGATTCGTTAAGTGCCCATAGTCCACTCTAACATGTCAGGTAACATGTCAGGATAGCACATGTATACATAGCTTTGTGGAAAATGTGCTTTGTTTGCTTGAAAATAAAGCAAACAGTTATTAAATTTAAGTAACCACGACTATGTAACTTAGTGCTAGGTTTGTGGGCATATGCTTTTGTTTGTATAGGATTTGTGGACGCTGCTTCGAAATGTTCATCATTTCATAAAAATGTCATTTATGATTGTGGTCAAACAGATCTTCTCCTTTATGCTTTCAACTGTCCGTGTTATGTGGTCGCAGGAAATTTGTGTAATGATGTTTTCTGGGTTCTAATGGCTTGTTCTTTGTTGGATTATCTTGCTTGGAGCAGGATATGGATTAATTGAAGGCGGAAACAAATATGAAGAGGTTGGCAATAGCTATGATGGGATATCTTGCGCAATTTTATTTTTATTTTTCTCACTGATATGTGGCAGTATTGTTCTCTGCCAGGTGAAGAGGAATAACAGATGTGTTGTTATTTGGTTGATTCAATATTTGTCTGTTTAATCTAATGCAGTGATACATTATGAAGCTCTGATAATTTAAATACCTATTTCTGCTGTTTTTTGTCAAACTTTCAAAGCTCACTGTTTTAAGACATCTGCATTATCAAACATACAATAATGATGGCAAAAACAAAATGCCTTATGCAGTGACTTTCCCATTCAAAAACATGAATTTTATGAGAACTATTCTATAGCAGTAAGTAATAAGAATGAAAATGCTAATATTGTAACTGTTGCCATGGCAGCACCTTATTGGAAATATTTTGTTTACAGCACACACTGTGTGTCAGTATGATAGTCCATGCAGTTTTCCATATCATCACAATCCAACATCATTATAGTTTAATAGACTAGCATGTCCCCAGATACCATCGTATGGAAGTTGTGTGTGTGTGTGGATTCTGGTAGAGCTAGCACAGGGAGGGATGTCCATATTGATTCGGAAGATTGCAATTGTCCTCCTTTCCCACTTCTTGATATCGACAACATATCTTAATTTCTTACCCCCTCCCAATCACAGTCCTCCCCTCCCCCTCCCACTGCATGGGCGTGCACATACACACAAACATACCCCCCCCCCCCCCACACACACATACACACACGCCCACCCAAGAATTGAAGCTTAACTACTGTGGTCTGATCCACAATGAAACTGTTCCTTCCTTAGAAATATGATATTTCATAATTTGTGGTGTTATCTAACATTGAAAGGGGGAGGGATGAGTAAGCATGAGAGCTGGTACAGAAGAAGGAGGAAGCGTCATCATAGATACATTGTTTCATTGTTCCAATGTGGGAGGTTACATAGTGTCATTTTCCTTATAGATGCTTTATTAAGATACAGTGTCTCATTGTTCCACTTTGTCCCCGATACATTGTGTCAGTATTGTAGTGAGCTGTGATTAATATCAGGAAGAGCTGGTACCATTTGTAACAATTTTCATTGTAAAATGTTGATGTCACTTTTGTGACAAGGAAGGCTTGTCGTATTATTTGTATCCAGCTGTCATGACATTTTGCAGTGATGTTTGTTATTTCTGAAATACTGCACGTCATTTAGTAGCACAAAAACATCACACAGTTTGTTGGACAATGCACCATAGATTATCAAACTGTCATGAATCTTGATACTCTAATGACAGCCATGCCAAATGTGAAGCACTTCCATAGACCACCCAGATGACAAAAAGGATATTCCTTTCCTGTCATAATAGAACATCCTTTCAGATCACATCATACACCGTGAGATATATTAAGATTACTGGAAATTAACCTGTAGTATCTGCATGGCTATGCTGTTTCCTTTTACATTAATGGAAATGGCAGTGGGTCCATTCCATTTTACTTTGAAACTGAAGGCGTGCCAGAAGAAAGATGAGAAAATATTCACCCGGATCATGTGAGGTTCTTCCTCTCTCTTCAGTTGTACAGGAAATCCCTCCCAAACTCTGCCAGAAATGTCTGTTGTATAGCATAGTGTTTTTGTCTCCATTTTGTATGAATTAAAGAGAGAGAGAAAAAAAAACAAACAAAAAAGACTGAAATTACAGATTCTTCCTTTCTTTTGATTTTGCAGGAAATTCCAAGTATCTAGTCATATATATGCGTCCACAGTCAGATGCCTTAGTGTTGGTTTTTGTGATAATTGATTCAGAAAGAATAGGGTCTCTATTGTGGGCTCTTCAAAGGAAGTGAACTATGTTTGAGGTACAGGGAGCTTACTGATGTGTGTAAATTTCAGTTATCTTTAATTCAGAATCAAAAGGATAGAGAAACCAGCTGACATTTTATCCGTTTTGAAATGTTTTATGATTTTTTAAAAGCTCACTATGATAATTTATCCATGAAATCATTTTTGTTTCTGTAAAGGATAAATTTGTATATACCAAAATGGGTCTGTCTGGTATGTAAAATTGTGGTTGTGGGAAATTGCCAAGGACTTTGACTGAAAGACTTAGTATTTAAGAATAAGCGGATAAGCTTAATGGATTTTATGACAGAAGGATGACCAAAATATAATAAGGATGGCCAGAGATCATTCACCTGAAGGCTATTGCAGTCTCACCCTATAAAACACATCAAAGAGATGACCAGGAGAGTCTTTTGTAATGAAGGTATGAAAACATGTTTCCTGTGATCATCTGAACCACAGGGATAAGTAGGAGCAAGCAGTTTTGGGTAAATTTAATCAAAAATAAAATGGTTGAACCCAGTTCCATTTCTTCTACAGCGATCCAGATCTGTATGAGAAAGCTGAACTTACTCATATTTTCCACTTCGATGGACGATAATTTTATAACCTGGGTTTTCCATTTTCAGAGTAATCATGAGTTGAATTTGCTTCTAAGGCCTTAATGAAAGTGGCCAAGCTATTTAATCAGTCATACTTGATAAACCTCTACTCTAAAGGCTTTCACATCAAAAACTGCAGTGGAAATTCCAAAAGTTCCAAGTTCTGTTGCCCCTCCTATACTAAGGAACCACACATCACCTCAATCTCAGCCCTAATCTCTTGAACGATTGGTTACAAAATCCAAGCATAATATTTTTGAAATAGTATCATCAGATCAAAGATTATGCCTTGGTTGGAGTGGGTTGCTTATCTCTTACAAGTGTGCAATGTTATGCAGACAGCTTTAAGTATAGAGAAGAGTTAAAGGGGAAAAAAGCTGATCAATCATAACCTGATTGCAATCCTCTTAACAGGGCCCTCTCATCAGTGAAGGGCCACTATTAAGTATGGTTAAAAAATCACAAAGTATTCATTCATGTGGATGGCCTTTATGACATGCCACCATGGCCCCTGAAAGGGATTTTGAAATATAGCGTGAAAATGATCAATATTACCAACTTGGTCCAAGTGAGATAAATGTAATCTTTACCTGTTTTCAATATAATGGGTGGGTTAAGAAGTGACAAGGGTTGTCTTGACAGGGGACTCCCAGGTAAGCTGTTATAAACTCATTCAAGAGCCTCTTCAGATGGCAACCTACATAGGTATTTCTTGGAATATATGTTAAATGTATATTTTTTGTTCCTAAAAAATGAACATCAAATGTAGATGTACAGAAAGTATGAGGATGACTGTGTTTTTTACAAGAAATTAAAACATTTTGAAAGTGATAACATCTTTAATAAGAAGTAAAAGTTTTTTTAATTAAATAAATACAGTTTGAAGTTTATGTGCCTTGGACAAGATAAATGAGAGGTTGTTGTACAGACAAGTCTGAGAATGATCATTGGGTCACTGAAATGACTTCAAAGATTGAAAATTCAAAGAATGTTCTTCATCAGTGTTAATCCTGAATGATGATTGCCAGTATATCTCAGAAAATGAAATGTCTAAGGGACCATTCCCACAGATATTTGGATCGATCTATCTCCCTGGGGAGTCTCACTAAATTGCTATCAATGTAACCAGCTTAAATGTCTGTCATGCCTAGTATAGCTGTTAGGGGGTAAC
Organism: Lingula anatina; assembly: GCF_001039355.2. The sequence goes on from NW_019775585.1 coordinate 183,822, forward strand.
TATCTTTACCCCCTAGCTGATTCGGTAGGCATGACAGACATGTAAGCCTCTTGAGCTGACAGCAATTTAGCGTGAACCCCCAGGGAGTTAGGTCGATCCAAATGGACCGATCTAAGTATGGGAACTCAGTCTAAGAAATTGAAATGCATGGGAAAGGAAATGGAGTGAATAGCATTATAGGAAACCTGTCAGATTGCAATACTTTCTCCATTAGACAACCCATTACTTAACCATTAGGTAATCTTATGTGATTGAAAACTGTGTCTGGGAGTCTATAAGTCTCTATTTGTTCCATGCACATTAAAAAGCCGTTCAGCCATTCTCTGATTATTGTAGGCCTTAGAGAAATATAACCCTTCCACTTTGAAAAAGCAATCAGACATTTATATCCACATCTTCTGTATGAGTGATGCTGTGATAACAATCCCTGCAATGTTTTATTTATATGTTATATTTATAGAAATATTTCTCCCTAGGATGGAACAATGAATGAATGCGGGTTATGTCATTTAGCAGAGGGGAACCCCCTCTTAGCTCTTCAGTTTGAAAAAAAGAACAACACAAAGGATCAATCCCAAACTTTCCTTACCTACCTAATTTCCCTGAAGGTAGTTCAAGGCAAATTACCCCTCAGCCCCCCTGTTAAGGTGGAGGGAAATAGCAGTCTAAAAATAACACCTTGATGTATTGAAATGAGGTCCTTGTGACTGACTTGAGAGAATTTGAAGCCCTCAGTAATCTACTTATTTCTGCGTTTTCTGACTTTCTGTACTTTGGACATAGAATTGCTTTTTAATCAGACTTTGTGAGCTTTTAGGAAGAGGGGGATAAAAATAAACAATGTAATTTAGTAAATGTGAAGGGGTTGGTGTTGTTATTACTGAAATTTAGTGTTAGATAACAAGATATAAGCAAAAGGCAAAAATATTACATCTTGATTTTGTATAAATTGATCATGAAGTTATGGTAAAAAAAAAATAACATATTTAGAAGGCCAAAGATTCATTCACCCCATTCTCATAGATTAGATCGACCTACATTGGATCGACCTAACTCCCTGGGGGTTCACGCTAAATAGCTGTCAGCCGGGCGGACACGAAAGTTAATTACCCCTTATAGCTTGTAGTAGGCGGGGACGGACACTTAAGGCGGATTATCTGACAGTAATCTAGTAAGACTCCCCGCGGTGATAGATCGATCTAAAAGTTGTGAGAACAGAGCCATTGACATATTTTCAAAGCAATTGGCTCAGATGTCAATGCAATCCATCTATAATAATAAATTTTGATGTTTGTTTATCACCACATTTCTTTGAAGCTCTTAACACAATGGCCAGTTATGGTAGCCATCATGGACTGAACAAACACAGGGCCATCGTGCTTAATGGGAATGAAATACAATTAAGGATGATTTAAGATCTTACACAAACAAAAGATACCTCTGATATTTTCCCCTTACATCCAAACCAATGTGAGAGTTTACAATATTAAAAGTCCCATCAATTTTCATAAAGCATATACAGACGTCATCTCAAATTGGATTTGGTTTCAGAGCCAGTGTCATGATGATGGGCAATCTTTTGGTATGTCTGGGATTTGTGATTGATCTGTTTTTGTAAATCTGCATCTTTTTTGTTGTTGTTGATTTTGTGATTGTGTCTAGACCAGTTAATGCTACAGCACTGTGTAGGCGGAGACTGTTGATTGCAATTGACTGTGAACATGTATCACTGTGACCACCACAAGTTTGATGCAAAGTCTGGGTCATCCATTACTTTGTGTGATACATTGTTATTGCATTACACATTCTTGTCACGTAATCTAGGGTCACTGCATTGTAGGTGTTGATGAAAAAAATGGAAGTGTTTTTGATAAAGTGTCTCAAGTCATTTGAATCAGTGTGGGAGTTTTTGAGGATGTATTGATGACAGAAGGAATTATGTTACTGTAAATTACAGCGTGTGGGTGGCTGTAACGCTTGCCTTGTTTAAGATTGTACAGATGATATTTTTCAATCAGTCTATGGTAAATGGATATTGCAGATGCTAAAATGGTTGATGTAGAGCGATACATATTTTTTCTTGTTCTTCTGATTATAAGTTTGCCATACTTACTAGTACACTCAGTATGATAATAATCAGTGATGATAATGGTAATAACAAGTAAATAAATAGATTTTAAAGAGAATATAAATGGATTAAAAATGATGATAAAGGTGACAGTGCTGATACCATCGTTGAAATCAACAGATATTTAGTAACAATAAATAAGTATGCCAGATTTAACTGAGTATGTAAGAGGGATAAAAAACATTACCCCTATATAAGTATAAGCTGTCAAATGGAAGGAACAGAGGGCAGGAAGTAAGTGTGAGAGGTCTGAGGCCGAGTTTCAAAACATGTGTCCCCCCTCATTGACTGGATGTATTTTACAGAGTCTCATTGTTTACAGTAGAAGTATAGGTTACCGCATGGTAGGGTGAGTTTTTGGAATTTCATCAGTGTTGGTATCAAAGAGGAAATGACATGGGTTAAAAAGACATGCTAAAATGTGTGAACCAAAAACTTTTTGTATTTTTATTTTCTTTCTTTTGTTGGATCTAGCTTTTACTTTTCCACAGTGGTTGAAACAAGAAAGTAGCATTGCAGTTCCATTTATTTTAGAATGTGTATCAGTGCTTTGTGGATTTGTCATTTAAAGATATGATTCAACCCATGCAATTGTGTTTTATGAGAAGCAACATATGTGACAGAATCCATCTAGCTTCTGTTTAACTTGCATAGTCTATAGTTCAGAAGATGATGTATTTCTAAATAATAGATCATATGACACTGACCAAGCCCAACCTTTCAGAGTATATGTTCTATTGCATTGCATTGTTCGCTTTCTCTTGATGTTTAAAATGAAGAAGTTAGGGCCTGGAAGGCACTTTGGAATGTAAATTGTGTTGTTTTCCTAGTTGGAGTTCGCTTCCATTGATCTTGGCTTAACACACAAATCAAACATGGCCACTCCAAACGACACTTGTCTAGTGTTACTAGTACCATTCATCCCATACTAAAGCGAGAATGGATTTAGCCATTTCTGTTACACAAGACACATTGTGTAGTCCTCAGCCTTGCTTCCAGCATATCGCAGTGCTTAAAAAATCAATTTTGCCAATTTGTCCGTCATTAATTTATCATGCTTCAGTTAAGGCAGCAAGGAAGGCTATTATTGCAGAAAGATATTGGTCATTGGGATTTGACAAGAAATTAATGCAGTTTGCAATATCATTGTCAGCTGTGTAGTACTTTCTAAAGGTGATTTGCTTCCATGTTGGATTTATTTCAGTTCATATGAATATCATTTTTACGAAGGTGCAGTAAGTACAGGTTACTCTGTTTTATAATTAATTTGGTTTCTTTAAAATTGCATAGTTTATAGTCTCTCTCTCTCTCTCTCTCTCTCTCTCTCTCTCTCTCTCTCAGTTGTCGGACAGTCAGTCATATTATACATTTCAAGCATTCGTATTTGGCAAGAAATTAAGAATTAAGTTCTGCATGACAAGATGCCAAAAGAGACAAAAATTGCCTTGAGTGTAGGTTAAAAGCAGCCAGTGTGATATCTAGGACCTGTTCAGAAGCTGTTGATCTGCAGACTAACTGGTCCACAGATCAAATATTGTGCGACCCACTTGAAAGCATGCCGAGGTTTAATTCCTCTGCCCCTGCAGGGACAGCAGATGTGGGAGGTGGGGAATCCCTTGTCAAGTGCACACCATATTTGATCCCAGACCAGTTAGTCCTTGGATTGACTGGTTCTTATTGATGGCTCAATAGAATTACAATCGAACTTCAACTTACAGGTAAGTCTCGTTCCATTTTTGAATTTTCATGCAGATATCAGTGAGATCAACACAGAAAATATTTGATTACCTTGCTTCAATTTTGATGCAGATAGAGAGTTTTGATTGCAAAGATAAATCGATAACTTACAAGGGTGAAAATAGAAAGTATATTTTCAATACTTAAATTAAGGATGGCAAGTTGATTTGATGGTGTGATATTATAAGGCAATTTTTTTACACCTACCACAGGGAGTGGTTTTGCAACACTTACAAGTAAACACAGTTTGACTCTGTATTTGACAACAGTGGTGCCTGCATGGAGGACCCTGTGACAGTAGGGTCACCTGGATGTCTGTGTGTCTGTCATCATGCTGACAGATGGAGGTGACACTTTTTTCCTTGGGTCACCTCACCAGATATTGATATAGGCGAGTTCTCTGGAGATAAATTACTGCAGAGGATGACTGGTTATCACCTTGGAATACATACAGGGAATTGGGAAATCCCAGTAGAAATTGGTTTATCTGTCATTGTGAGAGACCAAAGCTTGCCAAAAAAATATGGTGTATTCAATATTTCAGTCTGGTGGGCTTTTAGGGAGGATTTATTTGTCAGTCTTGGACTTCTTGGTTTCATTATATTTCCTATGTAACATTTACCATATATACAAATATTTGACCTGCTTGGATCTTCATTTGACATATTTTACAAAGAAGTATTCCCCTGATTTCCTCAAATAATGTGGATGCTAGTTATTCTCATAACTTGAAAAACATAAATGTAATCATAAAGGAGACAAAATCATTATACCTGAGATAAATACATGAAGTCAGCCATGCTAAAAATGCCTGCAGCCCATGGCAGATTGACAGGTGTTGGTTTATAACTGTGACGTCCAATAATAGATTTATCTTGGACTTTCAAATTATACACTTTATGTGTTAGAATAATTTGTTGAAATTAATATTGTAATTGATAGACATCATAATGGGTAGTAAATTGTAGGAAAGACAAAGTGACCATCCAGCTTGTAATTATGGTTATTCAGCTTATTTCTGGCCACTTATCCACAGAGGAAAGCCCTCCAGAAGTTTTATCAAGCTAAGTGGCACTAGTCGATCAGATCAAGGGCCCATTAATATTTAACATGCTGTAACTGTAGTCTTACAGGTAAGGTTTAGCCCCAGGTGACATTTGTGGCCAGTTGGGCAGCTTTGTCCAGTGTTAATACCCCTGTCCAGGTAGACCGTCTGCTGTCTTTGAATTATGGACTTTGTGGTCATTTGGTACATTGTGATTGGTCTCTGAGTGACCCAGACAAGGGTGATTCCACAAACCCTTGATTATGCTCCGATTTGGACAAAATCATACTACCTTAAAATTTGCTTTGTAAAAAAGGCTTTGTCCCCATTGACTCCAGTGACACTCTGTTGCTAAAAGAATGTTTGGATTTGCTTTGGGAATAGACTACTTTCACCTGAGAGGACTGATTATCATAAAATGTGCTAATCTTTTTATATGCACATTTAAAGTAATCACAATGGTAGAACTGACCACTGTTATTAACTGTATATTTCTCAGTTGATGGACGACCCTCTTTTCTTTTATCCATCCTGTATGGTGTTAACTGCATCAGCAACTCACTGGTCAGTCATTTACCTGACCACATAATTAGCCCTTAGCGGCATGACCAAATTTGACCAAAAATGAAGCTTTCAGGACTGAGGATGGAACGTGGCGGAAAGCAGCTGAGAAAACCGTGGTTCTGTTGATCTAAGATCACTTGATATTTACTAATGTTATTACCCATTAGTCTGATAATATTTTTGTATATTTATTCCCAGTACTGTTATGAAACCCCAATAATATTTAGGTTTTGGTTTTGATTCAAAATGCCGTCTCCGGTATATATTTGTGTTAGAGGGAAAGTCACTTTGAATATATTTATGCAAACGGGTGGCCCTGAAAAGGGCTTATTGTTGGGAATGTTGTTATAACTTACCTGTATGCCCCATGCTTTCATACCTTCTGCAACTGTTTCAGAGTTAATTCTGGTAGTGTTTTTGCTTTCTGTAGACCACACAAAACAGATGTAGACATAGGAATCAACATCATATAAATGTACTTGGTTTAATCCAGACTGCAGTTTACTGACAAAAGAATTCAATGACTAGGCTGTTAGGTCACAAGTGGCTGGATTTTCTTTATAGTTACTGTCGGCAAATTAAGTCCTTACCTTGTCCATTGTTCTTTTTGTGATGAGATTAACTTTACTTCAGAATTATTGTCACAAAATTCAATTATCAATATGTCACATTCTGTAAAATCATTGTAATATGTCAATGTGCCCCGTGAACAGGTGAATTAAAGGGAAGGTCAGTAATGATTAAGTTAATATTTACTAATAACCTAACAATGGTGTGCTATGGTCAAAAGTAGATAGATACAATTGAATGGATAGAAATAATAATACTCAGAACTAAAAGCCAATAATTAATGCAATTTCCATTATTTATATGAGAAATATTTTCGAATGATTGATAATTAGAAATTAGAAAGAAATCATTTAGTTGAGATTAAGATAGTATACTTTGTTTGTTATCAGTAAATACTGTACATAAAGACAGCTTGAATTAATTTGAGTCCTTTATTCTGTTTAAAAGCAGCATTTATTCCATGAAAGAATAGGGCATTTTAACAGTAGGAATAATCCTCTGGAACATAATAATTGGAGTTTTTAATTGCCAGGGTGACAGATCTTAGACCAATAAAATGTTTAATTCTTCAGAGACTGGATGCCAAAATCCTACTCAGCAGTTTAAATATTAGAAGGAAGAGTAAGGGAGTGAGGACATTTTTGTTCAGTAATTCTTTTTTTAACAGGAGAGTATAATTCTTTGTGACCACACGCATGCATGCATATGTACACACACACACACACACACACACACACACACACACACACTGAAACTTATCGTTGGGTGATAAGTTGCCAACAACAACATGTGTCCAGTATTTACAATGTTCAAGATCTCATTAGAAAAACAAAGCACATGGTAATCTTCACAGTCAAGTGTGAAAATTCTAATCAAATAGTAAATCCCTTTTCACCTATGGGACACAATGAGAGCACCTGCTCATGTGCTTGTAGCCGCCATCTTAAACTCACAAACATTAGGCACTCTTTTTCTCAAGGGCGTCAACTTATCAACTTTGGACCACTGAAGGATTTAGATTCTAGAGATTGAAATTGAAGCATTATGACTGCATTAAGATTATAATTTGCAAATCTGATCCCTTTTCTCATGTGGATGTAACTTATCAGATTGGTTTGAAGTTTTTCTGTTTGGGGTTAGTTTATACCTAAGTTGGTATTAAGTCCCACTTATTATCTGATTTGCATAAAGGTCTCAGTTTTCCAGAGTACGCCTTCAGTCTTTGACTAATGGAATAAGTCAGAAATAAAAAGATGCATTTAGAATATATCATCTTTGTGATTATGAGAATTGTTTTACAATGAACAAAAGTCAGGAAAAAAGAAAGATATTCCAAAATTTGGAAGAACTAATCAGGTGATAGCAACTGTCTAATTACTACCAGTATGTTAAACTGAAAAACTTGCCCCTAAATCATTCACCATGGTTGTATAACTTGTCAGTCTACAGTGTAAAGTACTGAGCTGTTGCATTGCATGTTAGAAGAACCTGGTGTATTGTTCATAAACAATGCAAGTCATATTGAGAGTTAGTGAAAAACATGTTATTAAAGAAAGAGAGAGGTTAAGTCAGTCAAAAATATGATACAGAGATCTAAAATCATAGATAATTAAGGGATTAGTCTTGTATTTCACGCTATCTCTTACTTAAACCTCAATGATTCACCAGCAGTCTGGCATAAGATATACAACATATATCTTCTGTTAGGTAACAAAATTAATGAAGCAGTTGATTAGAAGGTGGCATTGCTGTGATTAATGCCGAGCTCTCTGTACTGTGCAGGATGAATGATTTGCAATGAATGGTTCACTACAAGCACTGGATGGCTATGTGGTGTATAATGCCAAAGGAATCCCTCTTGTGACTTGCCAAGTGTTTCTGTTACCGCACATTATGTGGAACTCCTTTGTTTTATATGTGTGTTTGATGTGTGTGGTATTGTTCAGTGATGTTATTGGAGCAGTGCCTTGCATTCAGAGTTCCGTTCTCTTCCATCTCCCTCCTGGTGTTGTTACAGCATGTTATGTCGGATGCTTTGAATGGACATTTTATCAAATTGAAAACTTAGGGGAAATTTGGTCAAGTGCAGTGGCTTCAGGGCACTGTTTCAGTGATAGAAAACAATATATTTCTGAAAAGTCTTTAGTGAAAAAAGTACCTTTTTTGTTCCAAGTTTGTCATCTCCTCCCTTCTCCCACACTTTTGTAAACTCTTTCAGGTTAGTTTAGGTGCGAAGTGACTTTTCACACCTGATTTTCTAACCTTTAAGCAAGAATGCTAATTTTCTCTCTCTTGCCACTTTCATAACTCCTGTCACTGCTCTAATCACTTCATCAACCAGCACCATAACAATAGTCTAACTCTTAGAACTCGGCAAACAATACAATAAAACCATTAAACAAGTTTAAAGTTCACCAACCTTATTTGAGGCAGTCGCTTATAACCAGCCCCTCATTAGCACCATATTTTTTTCTTAGTCACTCTTTTATCTAAACCCTATAATTAAAGCTGGTCTAGCACATAATTAGAGGGGCTGTGGGTTTTAATTGGTCCAGATTGAGAGGTCATGTGACATTGAGGAGCAAATTAAGATGGCTATCAGACTCCCTGAAGGATTGGTGCCTGTTCACTTCTATTAGGTGTGCACCTGGCACATGTACACTGAAGCCAGTCAGTAGTAGTGGACTGGTCTGACAGGCAGGCAGGTGATTACAAGGATACTCTGCACTGGATTTATGCACTGGTTATAGTGAAGAACTGGACACTGCTAAAACTGTGGACATAGATGCAGGCTCACTTCACTCTTGGATTTACAATACTGGAATATATGATTTACAGTGGTGGATTTTAACTGAGGAATATTTGCAAGAGTCATCACAAGGGAATCGTAGGCATTGTGCAGGATTGCTCTTAAAGAAAGGTTTGTCATTACACTAGGTAAAGTTTGGCTTACTATACAGATAGCCAGATCATTACGAAATTCATTTATCTTTAGTCCTAATCTTAAGTTTGAATAATTTTATGCCTCCGGCCTACAGTTCAACCTTATTTCAAAGCTCTCCAGTGCAATGGAGTATTCAGAAATGTTACTAAAATATTACTTTATTAATGTACATCTTTTCATGCCCAGTTGAGCCAAGATAACCAGCTAGAGGGTAAATGGTAGCCAGAAATCTGTAGCCATGAGTTATACAGCAGAGCTAGCCCAAGGGTTAACTTACAGCAAAAATCTTCTTGTGGCAGCTCTAGCTCCTGGGGCTTCTTTTATTTTGCACTAATTTACCGATTACCACAGCTTTTGGTTATTTGTGGCATAAAGTGAAATAGCAAATGGTATCCAAGGACCTATATAGAGTTAATTAAGGTTTAAAGTGAACATGTCAAGCTTGGAGAAATTTTCTTGAGGCAAAGATAACTGTAAGGGCTTTTATTTTGCTTTAATAACTAAGTAGGAAGAATGCTAGAAATAATGGAAATTTAAAAGATATTTTACATAGACACGTGACAACTCACTTTGATATGTATTGTTTCAGCAGGTTATAGAATTATGATTTCTTACCTTAAGAAGCCAGTCTGATCTATACATATGAATCACCTTTAATAACAACAAGGTTGCATGGAACAATGGAGGGATTAGAATGGCTTCCTCTGGTTAGAAAACCTAATCATATTTTAAGTAATTAAGGTAAAATTTAAGGTAAGAAATCATATTTTAAGTAGCGCATTTAAAAGCTAGAAAATCACAAGAAGTTGAGTAAAGAGAGAAGAACACAGACAATGGAAATGCAATGAATGGTTTGCAGACCATAAGCCAGCACCTTAATGTAATCAAGATGAAGTGATGAACATGATGTCTTGTATATTAACAACAAATGGAGAATTACATAATTTGTCCAATCTCAAGTGAGAAATGCACACCTAGAAAGCAGATCTCTACAGAGATTGATAGGTTGGAAATGAATTCATCATAAAAGGAGGACACACAAAGAAAGTGATTATTGAGTAGTAATTATAAGGTAAGGCATGAAACCTAAGGTAAGAAATGAATGCCTGCAGTGACCAAGGCACACACAGAGAGTGGATCTCCATTGCTAATTATGATGTAAGAAATGAAATCTGAGACTGGCCAGAGAAGAGGTATGCATATAGATTGGTAGGAATGTGATAGGGTAAACCGGCTGCATACACATATAACCTGCAACAGCTGGAATGTGTGTAGTCTGTATACAGAACACTCCAGAGGCTCTGTTCACACATAGAAGACTGGGTACAGTACAAAACTCTTTTGTCCAGTTCATGTCCTTTCTGTATGTGAACACCATGATAATGTGACCCTATTTGAACATGCAGTTTTTTTGGATTTTGGCTCTAAAAATTGATTGAATGCAATCAAGCAAAAGTTGATTGCTTTACCTACTGTTGCAGACCCAGCGAGGTGTAATATGCCTTTAGCATTTACTTTGCTGTCTGAGTGCATTGGTATGGTATGGGGCAGTAGAGTCTATTATATCATCTGTATATATGCATAACTCCAGTTATAATGAATGACCAGCTGGGTGGAAAAGGGCCAGAGTCTTGGTGAGATATCAGGGTGGTTTGGATATGAATTTCTAGTGGACATCCTCCATTGTTGAATGAGTATCTATGTTCTTTGACTTGCACCCCATTTCCATAGATTAGATCGACCTACTTTGGATCGACCTAACTCCCTGGGGGTTCGCGCTGAATAGCTGTCAGCCGGGCGGACACGAAAGTTAATTGCCCCTTACGGCTTGTAGTGGGCGGGGACGGACACTTAAGGGGGATTATCTGACGGTAGTCTGGTGAGACTCCCCGCGGTGATAGATCGATCTAAAGTTGTGGGAATAGACCCTTGGATACTGTGACTGGCATGGATGTAATGGGGAGGAGATAGGGAGGGGAGGGGAAACGGAATCTCCGGACTGAAAGCTTATCAACAGGAAGGTTCCTTGGCCTTACTCTTTTGAGATAAAATTCCTTTTACGCAAACGCGGTGGATAATTTGAGTCAATAAATACTTTTGTTGTAAACCATAAATGAATCTGTCAAAAACATTTACACATTTTACAAATTTTTAAGTTGTAATTCAGGCCCGTAGCCAGCAATTTCAAAAGGGGGGTTCGTTTTCTGAAAAAGTGGACCTTTTTCCGTAAAAACATCATGTACCTACATCAAATTTTACCCAGAGCGGACCTTTTCCCAGCAAAAGGGGCGGTTCTTTCGAACCCCCCGAACCCCCCCTGGCTACGGGCCTGTAATTCTTATTGGTATATCTCTTTGAACAACAATCTATGTCTAAAATTAATTATGCTTTACTAAAAGGAGGCTAGGTGGATGTATCAGCATTGGAAAAAAAGGTAGTTCAGAGATCACAGAATTGATTTGACAGAAGAGAAAAAACAGACTGGCATCAGGCAGTTAGATAAGTAGAGATATTTTTGGTGCTTCTGTGTAAAAGTGTGTTCATGGCTAATTTACAATATATCTTATTTTGGCATTTGTATGAAATCTGGATTATTATATGATTACTCAAACACTTTTCTCAGAGTAATTGCATTGTCAGTTGAGTACTGTAAAAATTTGCAATGGTAAATATCACAGAAAGGCGTACATTAGATTGTGAAAAAACAAAAAAAAAATAACAAAAAAAAAAAAAAGATTGAGAAAAAATATCAGTGTCTTTTTGATTAAACCGAGCACAAGTGTTCCTGAACTAAGACAGATGATTCATTCAGTGGGTAGCCCCCATCCCCCATGTAGTCTTGTGGAAGGAAATTGTGATGTCAAAAGAAGGAGCTGTTGCCAGTGTCAGAGCAGGTGAACAGGAAATAGAGAGGCATGTCGGACAGGTGTATCCCCAGCTCGCTACCTTATTATCTACCTGCTGCTTATTTGCTGGATTACATATACAGGGAATGATACATAGACTTGCTGATCTGATTTACATAGACTACAGTTGATATGTTATAAGTCATTATTGTCAGATTTTTTTTCATATAACACAATCATGTCTATGATTTCTTTATTTATTGTTCGAAATAGCTCGGTTATGCCAGGATCAGTTTATGTTAACCGTTACTGAATTGGAAGATAGGAGTCGTGAGCTGACCGTGCCTAAGCGTTTGTTTTTTGGTTTTAACATATACATCTGAAGTAACTGAATAAACTGATAATTAGCATGGCATAAGGTGGGTTCTGCAAAAATATTATATTTCACTAGCTTATATATAATTAAAGATTTTTAATGCCTAACATTGCCCAGCCAATGGCTGGTCCCATCCTATCTGAGCTGAATGCTGGAAAATTTTTCGTTTTATCATATTCCTAAAAAAATTGAAATGTAATATTGTTTTTTTGTTAAATGAATGCTTGATTTAGCTCAGCATAATGATATGGTTTAAAGCGTTTAATGTAAATGGAATTTTTTCATAGTCTGAACCCAGTGTGTTTTATTAGGAAGTGTGTATTAACATTACTGGAGCAGCTCTAAGTTGGTATCTGCACTGCTTCACAAAGAGAGTTTCCGAGCGTGACAGTTATTAATTTGTTGCTCTGTGATAGAATCAGATGAAAGTAGCCTAAATGAACCGAGAGCTTTTACGAGCTGATCGGCAATTTCCGTTCACCCTCTGCATTGCAAATTACAAAAATAATGAACTAGAGCTGTGCTCATGATACAGTACAAAATTCCCACTGAACTTGATGTGTTAATTCTTTTCTGACACCAAGTGATGTGATCTGTTTTCTTTGTCTTTTGGTATGGATGGCACCTTCTAAAACAGAAAAATGATTTGAAAGACGTGTTTACAAAGAGTCATGCAAAAGCCTATAGATGTTCAACTCCTCATATAACTGAATTATTATTTCTTTCAAATCTATCAATGGAATAAGATGAATGTCTGTATAGCATTACATCACATCTGTGTACTGCATGTAAAATAACATATATTGGCTTGTATTGTGACAATGGCAACTACTGGCTGACTTTGGTGAGGAAAAAAGGAATTGTCACTGATAAAATTTCTCAAAGTAATTAATTTGTTTTTAAAGTCCTGAAATTTTGATAACTAAGTTTTAAATAGAGAGTTGAGTTTGAGGCAGATTAGTTCATTTAAGATATGTTACCATTGTATTGCCAAAAAGGTAAACTAAATATTAACTGTAAAGGTATCCTGCAGTGATTTTTTCTTCAATACTGTAAGAGCGAAAGACTCATTCGTAAGTTATCATATCAACATCTTCTGGCAAATGTTAAAAATAATTTTGTCTCCCCTGGATGATGTTTGCAGAAGTAGAAACAAATCAAGCATGTCGTTATCTAATATTATGTGACAGCTGCAGCAATTGAAGTGAGTGTATTTCTGCTGCAGATAGCACAGAGTGGAGGAGTATTAATAAACCCAGATTGGGGAAAAAAAAAAACAATTAATTGGATCTGGATAGAGTTACAGCATTTCAATTTCCAAAGCATAGGGACAGATGGGGAAGACATTAGTTTGGATATAAATTCATTAAGTACTGGTGGCATTTGGGTGTTTTTTATGCAAGTTGGCTTCGAATTTCAATGTGCACTGAAAATTTTGAACAGAAATAAATGCTGCAGTTTTTGTAGAGAATCAGGTGATACCGTAGCTTTTTATAAAAGAATAACTAGCTTGTGTGATGATGATACAATATTGATTGTATAATTGTTTTGCACTTGTGATGGTGGATTTATGAACTGATAGCCAGGTAGTGGTATATTCTAGATTACAATATATGTAGGTAGGCCACAGTTTCATTTAAAAAGCACCATTTACACCCATAGTCTTTCCACTATCACACACTATCACACAGGACTTACATAAGTACATGAATGAGGTACATGATAACTGCTTGTTATCATTTTGATGACACCTCTTTTTAACTGAATATATTTCATAGCATGATGTATATTTTTAGTATGACAAATCGGCTACATGATAACTCTATATATATGTATATCATCATTTCGATACCATCTCCCCGTTAAACAGAAAAGGATTCATATAATGAAGCATTAGCTTATACCACCATATTACATGCGAAGTGAAATTTAATGCAAGGTGAGTCTTTGTTATCACCTGATACAGGTGTGCATCTTACCTGGATATAATGAGTTGTAATGACAATGATGATCAGCTATATGATAGAGGTGACAGATGGAGAAGACATCGGGCACTGACTTGAACAGAAGGACTGGACTTTCAAGGGGCACTTTGCTGGACAGTTTGTGGACGTAGTGCCAATACAGTGGACAATCGGAGATTGTTGAAGAGAGACTGACAGCCAGTGGACATTATTTGCAAGTATGCTGTCTTAAAAGATAGGATCAGTGACCTGTATAGGACTGTTATTAGAAGAGTTATGGCACTGGGAGGATTTTGTCCTGGACTTTATTTAGTTGGACATACTGACANATTTTTCACTAGCTTATATATAATTAAAGATTTTTAATGCCTAACATTGCCCAGCCAATGGCTGGTTCATCCTATCTGAGTTGAATGCTGGAAAATTTTTTGTTTTATCATATACGTAAAAAAATTGAAATGTAATATTGTTTTTTGTTAAATGAATGCTTGATTTAGCTCAGCATAATGATATGGTTTAAAGCGTTTAATGCAAATGGAATTTTTTCATAGTCTGAACCCAGTGTGTTTTATTAGGAAGTGTGTATTAACATTACTGGAGCAGCTCTAAGTTGGTATCTGCACTGCTTCACAAAGAGAGTTTCCGAGCGTGACAGTTATTAATTTGTTGCTCTGTGATAGAATCAGATGAAAGTAGCCTAAATGAACCGAGAGCTTTTACGAGCTGATCGGCAATTTCCGTTCACCCACTGCATTGCAAATTACAAAAATAATGAACTAGAGCTGTGCTCATGATACAGTACAAAATTCCCACTGAACTTGATGTGTTAATTCTTTTCTGACACCAAGTGATGTGATCTGTTTTCTTTGTCTTTTGGTATGGATGACACCTTCTAAAACAGAAAAATGATTTGTAAGACGTGTTTACAAAGAGTCATGCAAAAGCCTATAGATGTTCAACTCCTCATATAACTGAATTATTATTTCTTTCAAATCTATCAATGGAATAAGATGAATGTCTGTATAGCATTACATCACATCTGTGTACTGCATGTAAAATAACATATATTGGCTTGTATTGTGACAATGGCAACTACTGGCTGACTTTGGTTGGGAAAAAAGGAATTGTCACTGATAAAATTTCTCAAAGTAATTAATTTGTTTTTAAAGTCCTGAAATTTTGATTACTAAGTTTTAAATAGAGAGTTGAGTTTGAGGCAGATTAGTTCATTTAAGATATGTTACCATTGTATTGCCAAAAAGGTAAACTAAATATTAACTGTAAAGGTATCCTGCAGTGATTTTTTCTTCAATACTGTAAGAGCGAAAGACTCATTCGTAAGTTATCATATCAACATCTTCTGGCAAATGTTAAAAATAATTTTGTCTCCCCTGGATGATGTTTGCAGAAGTAGAAACAAATCAAGCATGTCGTTATCTAATATTATGTGACAGCTGCAGCAATTGAAGTGAGTGTATTTCTGCTGCAGATAGCACAGAGTGGAGGAGTATTAATAAACCCAGATTGGGAAAGAAAAAAAAAACAATTAATTGGATCTGGATAGAGTTACAGCATTTCAATTTCCAAAGCATAGGGACAGATGGGGAAGACATTAGTTTGGATATAAATTCATTAAGTACTGGTGGCATTTGGGTGTTTTTTATGCAAGTTGGCTTCGAATTTCAATGTGGACTGAAAATTGCACATGGACAAAGGTGGCATTTTTAACAGAAATAAAGGCTGCAGTTTTTGTAGAAGATCAGGTGATACCGTAGCTTTTTATAAAAGAATAACTAGCTTGTGTGATGATGATACAATATTGATTGTATAATTGTTTTGCACTTGTGATGGTGGATTTATGAACTGATAGCCAGGCAGTGGTATATTCTAGATTACAATATATGTAGGTAGACCACAGTTTCATTTAAAAAGCACCATTTACACCCATAGTCTTTCCACTATCACACACTATCACACAGGACTTACATAAGTACATGAATGAGGTACATGATAACTGCTTGTTATCATTTTGATGACATCTCTTTTCAACTGAATATATTTCATAGCATGATGTATATTTTTAGTATGACAAATCGGCTACATGATAACTCTATATATATATATATGTATATCATCATTTTGATACCATCTCCCCGTTAAACAGAAAAGGATTCATATAATGAAGCATTAGCTTATACCACCATATTACATGCGAAGTGAAATTTAATGCAAGGCGAGTCTTTGTTATCACCTGATACAGGTGTGCATCTTACCTGGATATAATGAGCTGTAATGACAATGATGATCAGCTATATGATAGAGGTGACAGATGGAGAAGACATCGGGCACTGACTTGAACAGAAGGACTGGACTTTCAAGGGGCACTTTGCTGGACAGTTTGTGGACGTAGTGCCAATACAGTGGACAATCGGAGATTGTTGAAGAGAGACTGACAGCCAGTGAACATTATTTGCAAGTATGCTGTCTTAAAAGATAGGATCAGTGACCTGTATAGGACTGTTATTAGAAGAGTTATGGCACTGGGAGGATTTTGTCCTGGACTTTATTTAGTTGGACATACTGATAAATGTTGAGTAATGACGATACTCTTGGTATTTCAACAGTGTTAATTAACACATACATAGGTCTGCTCATGTTTGCATACTCTACCAGTTAGAATATATGTGCAACCACATCATGAATGCAACATGAGGGAATTTGAAATTGTAATGGATAATGTCTTACAGCAGTAATATGTATAGTTTAAAAATCAGTATCTAAATGAAAAATCAATTTTTTTTTTTTTTTTTTTTTTTT
>NW_019775585.1:202701-297374 GCF_001039355.2 Lingula anatina
TTTTTTTTTTGTGTGTGTTATATATATGACTTTTCATAAAAGCAGAGAAGGTAGGGAAAGCTGGAGTAACCTACTCTCTTTCTCTCTCTCCCATGGCATAAAACTTTATGATATTTGCTTATTGTTAGGTCGTAACCCGTTGTGAAAACTGTGCTACTGTTATGGTTAATTTAGTACAACTGCCAGGATACTTGACTTTATTCCATTAGATGGACAGGTGGAATTATCGATGTCATATTATATGTGGCCTTGGAGTTGATGATCCCAGGTCATCGGAAATTACTGCTATCATTGCTTCATTATATCTTATTTCTGTTGAATATTTGGAATGACATGCGGAAATTGTTGCATACTGAATGAAGCTTCTATTATGTATAAAGTTAGGCAACAGATGATTGAAAGTATAATTGCTTTTAAATTAATCAGAAATAAATGCTAGGATCTGTTAAATTCATAACAGAACTAATGCAAATGGCATGAATATACATGGTTTTGATGTCAGGCATTATTGCAATAGGTCTCTGACGCATTTCTTTAAAAGGTATGATTTGTGTGCTAAACTGCAAGACTATTTTAAGTATTTTAATAGTTGTCAAGCTGACCTGTATATATTGAATCAAAGATGACCATAGGGGATCTTTTTTAAATATATAAATATTTTGTGTACTTTCAGAATTGAGCAACTGCCTCTCTCCATGTCCCATGGTGCTATGAGGGTTGGAGTTTAGACCACCATGAGTACGCTGAGGGGGAATCTGTGGGTCCTGGTGCTGGCAGCCATCTTCTACAGTGAGTATATACTCATCAATGGGCATAATGAGTTGTGTACGTGTTCACACAGGTACATATGCATGTTTGTTCGCACAGCCACATATGGGTCTATGTGAATACGAGTATGCATGTGTATCATGAAGTGCTCTTAATTTGTCCCAATAAGACGACACCAGACTTTAAAATGTTAAAATCTGTTCATGAAATCAGTTGTAATGTGAGTTTTTAGTGCATGTCCAATAGGTTGAAAATTTCCAAGCTCATCAAATTGGAATTATTTATAGAAGTGATAATAAATATAGAGTCACCTTAATTCAGCAAGTCCTTATTTACACCTGTCTTTCCACATTACCTGCTCTATAAGAATCAAAGTTGACTTCTATGTAACATGTCAAGACACCCATAAAGTTTGTTGTGGGAGCTGGACCTTTCTTGGGTGGGAATCATGGGGAACATGATTTTGGTACCATCAAGATGGATAATACATTTTTGGCACATTCCTATAAGGCAGAGATTGATCAGGTGGTCTCAGCCCACAGGTACTTATGTCATTGATAGGAACACACAACTGGTTCTCTGTCTCTCTCTCTCTCTCTCTCTCTCTCTCTCTCTCTCTCTCTCACACACACACACACACACACTTGGAAGATGCTAACTTTCAAAATCTCCAATTTCTGTGTTGTGCTTTTTTGCAACAGCAGAAGTATTTTATGTATATAATATGAATTACTATGTTTATAAGAGTGCCGTGGAATAGAGTTTATAACCTTGCTACAACAGAACAATTTTTGCTTCCTTACGTGTATTGTAATTCACAATAAAGCATTCAAGGTTGTCAAATTTTGACCTTAAAAGTTGCTAAAAGTGGCCAGATAAGCAATTGTAAAGCTTAAGGTCAAAAATGTTAATATATGATCACCAGCTTAAGTACGTGTTTTTGTCCTCAATGGTTTTTGTTGTACTGGCAGAGTACTGGAAAGTTTTAAGGCCGCCTGTGTCTTGTCTCTACGTGTGGCATGGCCTGTTGTATTTTGCACATTGAAAAGGATTTTTCAGATACCATTAGAGTAAATCGCCCAATTTGACCTGCAGAAAATACTTCTAAGCCGGAAAACTTATATACATTACAGAACTGGTAAAAATCCATTTTTCAACCCCTTGCTGGTGATGTGCATTTATATTGAATTAAGAAGAACCCCTTGGCTTGGAAATAGCTTTTAAATTCCCTCCCCATGCTTGACCAGGGTTGACATCGCTCAGACCATTCATTCTTTCTAATACAATTTGTTGCCTTTGGGTTTTCATTTTGTGTTCAAATTAAAGGAAGGGGATTATTGATAATATTATCCCTATTGCTATCAAGTAATGGTATTTGATGTAGATTTCCCCCTCAAGAGATGCCAGGTTTGGAACCATTCTGAAGTGGATGATGTCAAAAGATGATCCGGCTATCAAAATGAAATCAAGCTGCGCGTGTGGCACCTCGATTGAAATTAATGATCGGGCAGATTTGATAGTTATATGCATACATAAGAGGAAGGAGTTTTTTGGGAATTGTTCACCTGGGGGCCAAGAAATTAATTGGAACTGGCGTTTTGAAGTTTGCAGTGCCAAAATATCATCTTGATGTCAGGGATTTATGAAGTTGAGAGTGGCAACTCAATTTAAACCGATATGTCTGGCAGGTTTGATTTTATGCAAGTCGGTTTGGCTGGTTTTTGGGGAAATAACTGCGTGAAACTGTTTTAAATGAGTTTGACATCTGAAAAAAAGGGCTATTGTTGTAGGTGACTGATCATGTCTCAGCCATTTTCAATCATGGATGATACCCTTGCCCTTATTACTGTGTTACCATCCAATATATCAGAATAGAGGATCTTTATTCCATCCCACAGACCTCCTTTAAAATATAGTAATTCCTGAAAAAAGCAGGTACAAATTCCCCTTGCTGTAACACAAAATATTCATTCAACTATGCCCAAAATTGTTCGTCCAAGAAAGATATTAGATAAGTGAAAAAACTTCCCCAAGTGACAATAGATGGCATTGAACAAGATAACCCAAACAACTCCAATATTGTGATACCTGAAGGGTTGGAAGATTGAAAAGTTGAAAAAGATCCAAAAGTTGAGCAGATACTTGAAAGAGCCAGTGTGAGAAGGAGATGGTACAATAACAACAGCAAAGCAGTTTTTTTTAAGATGATAAAGAAATGTTCTAAATGAAATTAAAAAAGGCAAACAGCAGCCAGTGGCAAATGAAAAGTATCTCACACCCAGGGGGTAGCTGGCATAGATGAGATCTTCCCAAGGTCACAACTACTGTGTAGTGGGCTGGCAGGTGCTTTGTCTATGTAACACTACCTCTTTGGGCTCCTGTAGCCTATGGAGTATTTGTTGCTTTAGTGCACTGGTTTCCTGTGCTTCTGTCTAGACATCTGTCAGAAAGGAGCTGAGAAAAAGCAGGGATACCCAGGGATGGGGGAGGGGATAGCTGAGGGGATGCAGAAAAACGGGGATACCCAGAAAAGTGGGAAAGGGTTGGGTATCTTAGGGGGCGAGGAAAAGCAGGGATACTCAGGGAGAGGATATCAAAGGGGATGAAAAAAATAGATAAAATTATAGAGAGAGAATGGGGTAAGATTTCTAAAGGATAAGAAAATTGAGGGGTGTCTAAGTGCAGCTAAAAAACACTAAGGGATACAAGGGAGAAAGTCGGACAGGGTGTCAGTTAAAATGAGAAAGAGCAGGGTGCCATAATTTAGGTATTGGATGATAAAAACAGATCAGCACTACTAATGGGAATCTAACCAATAAGTGGACTTGTGGTTTAGAATTGCTTCTTTTAAAGAAAATCACATGGGTCTGGTGTCTGTATTAAGGGGAGGTAAGCTGGTTGCTGAATGGCCTTTCTGTTCTGGGTCACATTGAGAGTGGGCGTGGCAGATGAGCAGGTGATAGTTTACCTGTACTTCAACTGGAGTGGACAGGTATTGTTATACCAGTAATGGGAATCTTAATAAAGAAAACATTAAGGTAAGAGGTAGATTACTATGGTGTAGACTTGCCATCTGGCATGACACATGGTGGTCAGGGGTTATTCATCTTTAAAGTGCCACTTCAACATTGCTGAAATTCTTATATATTTGTGATATGTTAGTCTTTGAATTCTGCAAAGTTCAAATGTTGTCTAAGTAGCTTAATGGAATATCTGGTCATTTCGGCTTGAATATCTGAACATTTCCTTCATTCTGTACCTACTAATCACAAGTGAAGTAAACTGCCATCTATATGATATTGCAACTGTTCCACATTAGATGAATTCACATGAACAGTCACATGAACAGAAAAGTGATTGAAAAAAGTTCTTCAAACATCTCAATCCAAAGTTCCAGTCCCTCTTTCTCCCTCATCTGTCTATCCATCATTGCAGCTGTTGTTTCCTCAAGCCTTTGTAAACTTGATCTTCATCCTCTGTGTGAGTCATTGCCTTCACAAAACAAACAAAATTAACAAAAAAAACGTGCCTACACCACTCTGTCATTCTCTATGGCTGAGGAGGACATGGGCTGTCAGATTTAATAAAGTTGTTGTTGTTGTTTACACGTGATACATCACAATGGTTGCTTTTAACAGGTGAGTGATTGAGTATTTGTCACACCAAAAGTTTGAAGTCTAGTATGACCATGTCCACGCTTATTTGCAGAAGTGCATGCAAATGAGAACTGCTAAAAATTAAGTTGTTAATGATGACAAAACACACTCTTCCTGATTTACATGATGCCTTCAATTAAAATGGTCTCCACTCTTGGTTGGTTGTGAGTTGCTAGTTCCACTTACAAATTCTGAATTTTTCTCAGGTTGGGGGAGGAGAGGAGAATAAATTTTACTATACTGCTATAATTGAACCTTGTTATGATAGAAAATCATGCTGTAGCAAAGCACAAAAATATTTCGGAGACATCGATTCCTAACAGAAATATTAAAAATGGAATAAGTCTGTGGGTTTATTCACATGTTTATTGGGAAATTTAAAACAACAATAATGAAATCACAAATGCCAAGATGTCTCATTGGGATTGTCTCTGCTGCATAAGAAATCACATTAAAAGATTACAGATATGATGGCATGAAATAGTCTAAATGGGATTCTAATCTTTCTTCACTTAGAGTTGTCCCACAGGGGTATGAGGCCATGATAAATTTCTATCTGAATGTTAGATAAACTCTCTGCAAGATGCTGCCTTGCAGTCTCACTTCAAATAAACACTTGTGTTAAAGCTTGCCAGTCTGCTTGGAAGGAGATGTGTACATCAGACACATGACATAATATGTATGTGTCACAGTGCAGGCGCATTTGTGTGCATGCATGCATCTGTTTTTGTGTCTTCTTGTATGGCTATACCTGCATGAAAGGGATAAAAAGTGCTATTGTGGCAAATTAATTCATATATTTAGAGTCCGGAAGAATTTCTGTCTTTACCAGTATGCTTATGTCAGTTGTTTGTCTATTTACCTCCAGTTCATTAACAATTCAACTTGAGATATATGAGGGTTCTGTAGCATTAACTACATACCATCAGAAATCTCATGGCTTTTCTATCAATTTGTTCTACATCAAATCTTCATCACACTCCACTGCATAAGCTCTTTTGTCCCTATGAAGTTGGCTTCTCTGTAGCAAGGGCCTGGTTTCATAAAGGAACTTCAGTTCAAAAGATTTTTTTACTTAAAAACAAAAAAGTCTATTTTGACGAAAGACGAATTAGCAACAGTTCATTTGATTGCATTATTTTTCCCATTAAAAAAAACAGAAATGGCTCTCTCATTTCTTTTCTTGGACTCGTATTTTTTTTTTTTTCTGGCACAGAAGTAGCCAATAATAAAAGTAAAGATCAACTCATGATTTGAAATTCTTTTGTGAAGCCAGATCCACATGCAGTCTGAGAATGGAGAGATAGGGACATCTCATGGGTTTTCAGACAATTTGTAGAATTGCTGGTAGTTACCAGCTTGGATCAATACCAAAGATGATTTGGGACTAAGATAGCAAGAACTTAGCTGGGATAAAGAACTATATGTCCAGAAAGCAGAGAACAGAAATTCAAAATTTATTTGGCTTATAAAAAAACAAAAACAACAACAACTAAAAACATTTATTTCATTTTGATACTGAAAATTACAAACACAGATAAGAATAATCGAATAGTCATATGGGTTTTTAAAGTCAATAGTCTGGATAGTTTCCAAAATGCACTTTATGAAAGAAATTGCATTTAGATATTGATTTTTTAAATCTGTGACTGGAAAGGTTCTCCAATTGGCAGACGTTCAAACATATCAAGAATGTTTTTGATACATCAGTTTTAGTTCATCCAATTTTGACAACGGTTCAGAAATTGAAGTGGTGCAAGTTTAGAAAGAGAGAACAGAACATTTACAGGTATACTAGATGACCCCTAAAGAGCCCCAACTTAGAATAAAACAAGAGAAAAATATCGATTACTTAATTGTGTGAAAAGATTTCAATCTTGGCCCCTTCCGTTGTTTTTGGGGGCTTATTTAATCTAGCAGGTTTGGTGGTATAATCAATTTTTCTGAACACAGAAGTGACTTTGAATATGATAAGGAAAGGTCAATTTGGAATAGGCTGGGAGGTTTTAACAAGTTGGGATGCCAAATAACACTTGTTCTGTGTTTGCACTGCACAGCGTATTATCAGCACTTTTTAGTAATTGTTTTTCAGCAAAAAAGCCAGGCTTTTTCAATAACCTGTTATCAGAGTGTTTTTGCCTGTGTCAACTAACACAACTTTAAAGATCAATTCGTAGTTGCCCTAAAGTCTCTTATCTCTCTCTCTCCTCCCTTCCTTCCATCCCTCTCTCTCTCTCTCTCTCTCTCTCTCTCTCAATATGCATGTGTGAGTACATCGAAAATGTGGTATTCCCCTGCTGGTTCTTCAGTAGTCAGTCCACTTATTTCATGTTTTCTTAAAACACATGCTTAGACTGTAAATGACCACAGGGCCATCCTTTCCACAATAAATTGTTTTGCTGACTCATAAATATGTGTAGTGGAGACGATTTGAACAAGTGGAAAGCATATTGGACTGCAGGGTGGTTTGCACTGAGAGGTGATGACTTAACAAACCACAAGTGGTGAATTTATTGACTGACCATATGTTTCATCAAGTCACATTTTAATGGGTTGATTACATGGGGAAGATGAGCGAAACAGAATACAACGACAATTTTCTTTAGCCCTTAACCTGAATCCTTTTCAGTAGTAAAAGAATACAAAGAATGAATTATAACATATTAAATGAATTTTTTTCAAAAACAGTAACTTTAAAGCTTTATTTATGAAATGCAGGAATTTTTGCTAAATTTCACCCAAATACTTAGCTAATATTGAAAAGCCAGTTAAATATACACTGGTAATCATTGTGTTGATATCCCCAAGGACAAAAGCAGAGATAACCTAAAGAATTTATCTTAAAAATTCCTGAAGTAAAATTGAATTTGGGGAGTTTCTCATCACTGCTATGATTAGGGTATCTTTTATTTCCAATTCCTGAGTCAATCATTTATGGGAAATCATGTAGTGAATCACTAATTACCTGCTCCCAAGGCCATTATTGTTCCACTGGACAATTACCATATTTATTTCAAATGGCGCCAGGAAGTCGCCAAGAATGTGTCAGAATTCCACACCATGGTCATTTGAGATGGTCATTTGATGACTGTTGGAGGGTTCTTACATCAGCACTCATCACTTCTTGGAATCTGTTAATGAAGTAATTGTTGAGACTTGTGAAGAGAGCCTCTAGTGAGCAATGCCATGGCAACATGTAAATGAGTTGTCTGGATGTCTGAGTATGGCTGAGCTGTTGGCAACTAACTCCAGATCTGGAGTAACCAGCAATGGCTTCCTTATCCTCATCATTTTATTCCCTTACATTCAGTGTGAAACTGGTTGTATATATGACATATTGCTTCATAACTGCAAAAAACTCAATACTTTGTTTAAGAAATGGTATGCAAATTGCTGTACACACTAAATGTTCATTGCTAATGAACATTTTTGGAACATTTTTGGAGTCTTTTAGTAAACAATAACTACTGGTCTTTAAGAAAACTCCACATTACAGCTACTAGAACCATTATGACCAACTGATTTGGACAGTGATCTTCTGATGGCTGGTCATTGTTATAGTCACTTTTAGTATCAGAAGTCTCCTTAGACCCCATTCCCATAGATTTTAGATCGATTTATCCCTGTGGGGAGTCTCACTAGATTACTTTCAGCTTAGCCGGCTCAAGCGTCTGTCCCGCCTACTAAAAGCTGTAAGGGGTAAATAACTATGGTGTGCGCTCGGCTGACTGCAATTTAGCGTGAACCCCCAGGGAGTTAGGTCGATCTAAATCTTAATCTCTGGATCAATCTAAATCTCTGGGAATGCACCCTTAGAAACTCCCTTATGTGGTAGACTAGGCACAAGACACCCAAGAAGGTTCCACTCAACCAGATGTTCTTTTGACTGACAGTTGGGGTTTGACAGTATTGGGTTTATAATGTGGTGGGGTACGGAACCATTCTGGCAGGTGCCATTGGCCCCTCTGTCAACATTATCATAGTGTTTGATACGAAATACTCTTGGTAAGGGGTTGGGTTGTCCTTTTCCTGACTGGCCATGGAAAGGTAGTCCTATATGAATGTGGGAATATCGCCCTTGTATTAATGGCAAAAAACTAGGAGGGGGGATAAAGCCATCCTTGGCATGCAAGTCTGTTTTAACACCAGCCAGAGTGGAACTACACTAGCATATATAGGCCTGCCTGTTGTTGCTTAATCAAATACCCAGCCTTCTAGACCTGTGTATTGGCCACTGGGTGTGGATTTTTTAAATCTTGGACAGTGTTTTACCCCCAACAGCTAAAGCAATAAGCAGTGTTGATTCTGTAAGCAGACATTTCATGGTCAGTTTGATGGAGGTGTGACACTTATCATCAGGTAATTGGATGCTGGATATCTGGACAGTGTACACCCAAGTGGTAGCTGAGAATGTTTGATGTTTTGACAAGGTCATAGGTTTGGACATGTGCCATTTCTCTGCAGTGTGTCTAGACCCTCCCTCCACAAATGAAAATTTTGCTCTCTTAAAATCAAAAAGTAAAACTTTGGCCTTGTTTTTCTGCAGTTTTTACAACTATTTATTCAACTTTTA
Source organism: Lingula anatina (assembly GCF_001039355.2). Next base: position 211,699 of record NW_019775585.1, read on the forward strand.
GTTATACCTTGAGATAATGACAATTCTAAGTATTGGCATAAAGGAGAAACAATCCCTCTGAGTAATGACTGTCTGTTTTTATATATGAGGGCACCAGAGGTGGGGAGGAGGAGGGGGGGAGCTCATTATGGTCATGCAGCAGGCATTGGCTTAGTCATTGACATGTATACACACAATGAATATTTGTTATGTACAGGTAAATTTAGGAATAACTTTCAGGGTACACATCCTTATCACAGTCATTGATAAGATTAGCCAAGTTGCATTGGTGCTATAGTTGTTGCAGTAAGCACTGTATTGGCTTGAAAGTGCTTGCATCCTTTTGGCACTCTTGGACACTCAAACATGTTTGTTGCTGTGCACGTTTCCCTCCCCTTCAAACTTGTTCTAAATGTCAAAACAAACAGCTATCAGACAGCTCTCTGAGTGGAGATACAACAATCACCCACACAACCTTTTGAGAGAGCCGACTACTGATATTGCCCCATAGTATATTGTGCCTTTAGAGCCTGGTTCTGCGAGATTGTTCTCGCTAAGTGGATATGGATTGGCACTACGGTTTAATAGTTTCTCAGACTTAAGGTGCCCAGTAATGTCGTACGATAAGAAATGAGCAGATAAATGGCTTTTGGCATTCAGTAGTCTTGTTTGATATAGTTTTGATATAGATTTCTAGTCCGATTTGCCTACTACATATAACTAATACAAAATAGTACATTCATGATTTAGTGTTCTCATAAGTTGGTGTAGTAAAATGTTGTCTCAGTAATTTCACTATTGTCTAAGATATGTACACATGGTCTATGTATGGAAGAGAATTGGTTTCAATTACTTGCAATAGAGTGTTTAAATGTTAAGAATAGTTTGTAGCCTGATATTAGTAGAAATGTGTGTGCATGCATCTGTGTTACTTGAATGTGTGAGGGGGTCATATAAATATGCATGCACGCATGCCTATGCACATGTACATTTGACCCACCCTTTTACAATGGCAAAATGAGTCCCAATTTGAACATTGGTCTAAGAAGCTCTTAATAGGGATGTGTATACAAAGCAACCCACCCAAGTGGAATGTACCTTTAAAAAAAAAACAACAGTATTAGTATTATTGTAGTTCAAGCATTGTGATTCCAAACACCTCAGAAAATCCTCCATTTTGTTTTGACTCTGAGATCGGGAAGGATTAATGAGTTGTAAAATATCAGGACGAGAACATTATACAAACATTCAGAAACAATACCAACACAGCAGACAAAAGATAAATATTTTTCCTCCTGAAGACCACACTTGGAGTAGAAGAACAGGTTGCTGCTGTCTTTCTTTTCCCAGAGATTCTGATTTGTGAATGAAAACACTTCAGATTTTGTCAAACAGTGATGCTTATTTGAAGATGTCGGTTGTTAAAATAAAAAATGAAAATACAGTGAGTTATATGCCATTAAAATGGGTGATTGAAGGATTCTGGAGTATGGAAATTTTATGTGTAGACTTTGGCAGTGTTGGATGGTTTTCTATTTTCATGATCATTTTGAATAAAGGCAAGGATGCATATTGTTGTCACACAAATGTCATGGCCTGCATGTGTGTTTGTGCATGCGTGCATGCCTGTGCGCATTTGTTTGTGTATGTATTTCCTCATTCTTCAAAACTACTGTTTACATTGCTTGTCAAAGAAATAAGTGCCATAATTATAAAAATATATTTCAATTGTCCTCATAATGAAAAGCACTTGAAGCTGTGTCTGAAAAAAATGTGATTGCTACAGGTGTTTATTCGTAAGTTGAAAACTATTGTGTCAGATTTAATTGAATAGTTTTAAAGTCCATGTTCTTATCTTGGAGATATTTTCCATTTGTAAGTTTTTAAGATGATTGTGACCCTAAAAGCTTTTAACTTAAAATTCTTTGCATGAAAAAAGTGGAACTAAAAAAGACATTCAGAGAAAGAAAAAAAAATTGGCTGAGAAGTCCAAGGACCATGAAGGCGTTGTGAAGTTATGTTGGACAGGGAAAAGTTTTTCAGGGTGAAATGTTTGTTCTGCCTTTCTTCTTCTGCTCCTTTGATGTTTTGTCAGATATACTTTCATTCACCCCTGTCAAGGAAGGTGAAGTTGGACCCCTACACTCGAGGTCATTCCCTTTGGCATTTGATCACAAAAAAGACCATTTCTTTGAGCTTGCAGTACAAGCCATTTCAGATGGCCAGGTTAGTTTTTAGGAGGCAATGTCATGGGGTTATCTAGATGGGGACAATGCAGAAAAAATGCAATGTGTTTATAATGTTGGTTCATTCAAGTAAGATTTTACAGGTCACCATGAAATCCAGTTCATTATTTTGATTGTGTTTCAACCATTTGATTCAACATCCTGAAAAACTGCCTTTTCTTTTGTCCTTTTTCATTGTAATTCTGGTTTATAGCAGTACATTCCAATTCAGCTGAATTACAAGAATAATATATTATAACTTGTGGGAACTTATTTTTAAGCAACTGCGTTCAAATGAAATGAAAGTGAATGAATGTCATTTACTTTTAACAAATGTTCCTGGGCCATGCACTTGCCCTTTATGACCTCAACTAATCATTTAATCTCCATGGGTGGCAAGAGAAGATATTTTTTATGACTGTTGAGATTGCCTGTTTATTAAACACTTGTAGGAAACCCTACTGTATTTCTGAATGTAATATATCATGCATGCTAAGAGTTAAATGGATGGTTGCCTTTGTTAAGAAAAAGAGAAGAGGTTTAGAAATTGAGTTGCATATAAAGCACAGCTGCATTTATTTTGACAACGTCAAAGTTTGTGAGACCAAAGTGATTCGTTTGTCAGTAAGTCAATTGTTTCTGAAAATGTTTTTGTCCAAAATAAAAAGAGAAATCACCACTTTTTGTGAGTTTTGCTTGTGCTTTTAAACTAAAACTTGAGCCTTTTTTGATATTTAAAGCACAATACAAAAATGAATGTTTTATCTTACAACACAACCGACCAGAGTGATAACCTCAATGGAATTCTAGTGGATGATCTTCTACACACAGGCAATTGGAATGCTTGCATTTCCGCCACCTGTTATATCTCTCAGTGCTATTTTCTTTCTGTTAAAAAAAAAAACGCCTTAAAATAACCAAAGGAAAAGGGTTAGGAAAAAGCACAGCCATTAGTCTAGGAGAAAAGTGGTAAAGAAATAAACATTAGGGTTGCCACACGGATGTAGACTGTTATTCAAGATGCCCATTGACCAAATGTCTTGCTGAAACCACAGGCATAGATTACTGAAACAATAAATACATCTTTTACTTAAATTTTCTCTTCAAATCTAATTAAAGACAGGGTGCACAAATCTGGTGTCACTTTTCATTTAGTGAAAGAAACTTATGATTGATAAAAATTAATAGACCTAGAGATAAATTATTTAGAAAACTCATTTTGTATAGGCACCATAGAGTGGAATACAATGAATTCAGTCTTATGATTGCAACATAATGCCTTTGGTTCATTCTTCTTTATCTTCTTCAGTTATATAATTATAACCTGCATTTATCCCCCCCCCCCCATTTTACATTTCACAAAATGTAGTATCAAGTACAATATTTTTAATTAAAAAAATCATCTTCAAGTGTTCACATTTGCTTGTTTTTATCATTTCAGACATAGTGGCTGAAACCATCCACCCCAACCCCCGTATAGTTGAAAACCCCACTGATGCCTACGTGGCAAGGAATGAACCCGCAACCTTGAACTGTGGGGCCGAGGGCATGCCTAAGCCCACCATCACGTGGTACAAAGACGGCGTGCCAGTGATAACATCCAACGAGGATACAGCATCGCACAGGATGTTACTGCCCAATGGTCAATTGTTCTTTTTAAGGATTATACACAACAAGAACAACAAGCCAGATGTAGGGACATATTACTGCAATGCTACTAATATCCATGGAAGTGCAATAAGTAGGAACGCAACCTTGGAAATAGCAGGTAAGGAAGGCCCTTTTGATATCAAGCGGTATAGTTTTTTCGATCCAGTTTGAGCGATTAGTGACTTTGTAGCCTGGCTTTTACATAAGAATGTATATTCGCGCTCAACACAGCCACATAATTTGATTATTTGTTAATAGTACATTGGAGCTTGTGAAATGGTTTAAAATCCACAAAGCATAGTTACTTGCTAGACAAACTGGTGGGTTACGAAAAACTGCCTTGCTCAATGTGAGAAGGACTAACACATGATTTAATCTTAGCAATACAGCAGTACCAGAATGTTTCGCAAGATAGACGACTTTTACTTGACTTTATCATAAGATTTCACCTAGACAAAGATGAAATTGTAGAATTATGTGTTATTGTTTTCACCAGGCAATTAATAGACAAGCCATTCCATAATAAATACATGAACTAAAGCTTTAAGCTACTTATCACCATTTATGCTTGGAAAGCTAGTAAAATTATGACAAATCTGACAGTAATCCGTTATCAGTTATGCCATTAAGTAGATTCATATAGGATTTGTCTGAGCACAGGTCCTGCCTGCTTCATTAAATACAACTGTATAATATTAGAAAAGATAAGGCTGGTCGGTAATCACTGTACAGCATATGTAGGTCTCTGGGTAATTCCTCACTCGAGATTACTATATAGAAGAAATGGCTACCTCCAGTTTTCAGAGGTTTGCCACCTCCTTGATATCCTAACATGCCATAAGTACAAAGACATGTAACCTTAGGATAAGCAGCCTCCCCCCCCCCCCCCCCCAACCTTTACATTAGGCAGGTAAGAAGATAATAGTATTCTTTGTGGCACACAAATAAACATAAATTTGGGCGTCATCCGAAAATATGTTATTAAATGTAGTTTAATATCTTGTAAAAAGTATTCACGGAATTATTTTTGCCTATTTGTGACACACCACATGGAGCAAAGTTGGTATTTTTTCCTGCATGAAGAATAGATATTATTATAAAGAAGTTTAACATGGAGGACTCCCTTGGCCCATAGGTCATATTGAAGCAAATTCCCCATCACTGAAGTTGATGGAATATGGTTTCAAACTGGGATGCAGGTTGCTTTTCTTTTGTAATTTTGATCAAAGGATGTGTCATCAGAAAAAATGAGAAAGGTTGTAACAATTTGAAATGAAATATTATTTGTAGGCCAATCAGGAAAGCAGGTCATTAAAAAAATTATCTTGTCCAATTTGATATTTATCCAGCTGGCAGCTTACATTACCCTGCCTAATGTATAGGCTTTTTTAGTTTATAAGGAGAAGCATGCCAGTTTGTTCTTGAAATCCCATTAACTTATCATATGGGAAGCTATGATAAGAAAGAAAAAAAAAACATTTTTCCAGTGTCTTAAAGCCTCATGGAGGACTTAGCCATTTAGAGGACAATTAAGAATAATATCTGTTAGTGTAAGGCCATTTTCATGTCTAGTTTCATAGTTTTCTTTGTCACTATATGTAGGTACCACATAAGAACAATGTGCAGCCTCTCAAATCTACTCATCGTATAATGAAAGTATTTTGAGAGAATATGCCAAGGAATAAGTAGTGATGGATAATGTGGGAGGTATATCTCAAATTTGCCAATCATGTCTAACAGGTTTTCTGTGTAAACCTCTTCAAGTGCATATAACTATATATTTGAAGTGGGTCTAGAAGCAGTCAGTGTACTTTACTGTATAGCCTGCTGTTTTACGTAGTTTTGATGATATCACTGTTAAGTGTTTTTATGGTACTTGCTGGTGTGGATTTATTGCAGTATTGCTGACTTTAACTTCCATTTAATCTCAAATAACTAGCAGTAAAACTTAGTAACAGAAACAGATTAAGGTGAGAGTATATGTGTAACCTTATAAATTTACCATACATCTCAGATATCTTGATTTTAATTTCCAAATCTGCAAATAAAACTACCACTCTATGCAACGGAATATGTGAATCGGCTTGTTCCCCTCCCATCTCTCCCCCCCCCCTCCGCCCCCACCACCAGGAAAGAAACCAACATGTGCAAACTCAACAGAAAATATTTCCATCCTTGGTTCTAGAGCCCTCCCTCTGCGCATAGGCAGCCAGTATAAACATTTGGGATATTTAGGCTTTCCCTGAAGTCTATTCCTAGAATCTTGGTACTTGACTCTGAGGAATGCCTGGTTTACCTTGCCTAGGAGCCTGCCCATCTCTTGGTCCTTTGATCTTTAATTATGTTTTATCTTGGGAAATATTTGTTAGACCTGATCCTACAGCTTCTAGGTACACACAGACTGGGGCTGCATGGTGAAATTATGCAGAAACCATATTATGGGATGGATAAAGATTGAAGGGAAACTCTAGGATTGTGGTGCATATAGTATTGAGAATCTTAGATTGTTCCCCCTCCCCCTTCATTTTCAGCTCGAGAAACTGTGCTGAAGTTGATAGTTTTTGGAGTAAATTAAGATCTCTGATGAGTCTAGCACACAAAAATCTATAGAATTTAGATATTTTTGGATGGTCTGTCCAGGTTTTTCTTTTAGGTTACTAGTGGAAAGAGGGCAACTGATTTCTCTTTGTGTAAATTTTGCTTTTGAGCTATTTTCAATTATTTGCATCTGTTGATCAGCTCATGGATGATACCTCCATATAAATGAACAAAACTTGGTTGATTTCTTTATTTTTACTTTTTTGTTTCCAACTAAGAAAAAAAAACATTCAAATCTCATGACTTTCAAGCTAGTATATGAATTTGCATCTTTAATATCATCATTTTGATTTTCAGTTCTGCGTGATGAGTTTGAGACCAATCCGCACTCGACCAAGGCAGCCATTAACGATGACATTGTTCTCGAGTGCGACCCTCCGCGTGGAAAGCCCAAGCCGACCATACTTTGGAAAAAGGACGGGATTGTCATTGAGAGGGACAGGAGGGTTGCCATTGACGACAGCGGCAAGCTGACAATATCGCAGGCACAGAAGACAGACACTGGCACCTATGTATGTGTGGCGAGGAACAGAGCAGGAGAAAGGGAGAGCGTCAGCGCTTATGTTGCTGTACAAGGTACCATGTTAAAAAGATATAGCTTAACATTCGTAGGTACCATGTTAAATATAGATATAGTACATTGTTTGAAGATATGCAAGGAATTACATTGAATAGACGTAACAGACAGGATCAATTTAACTGATGTTGCCTTTCCACTTTTCCACTCAATGTATTAATAAGAGTGAACTTTTAAAAAGTCAGTTTTGGAGGTATTGGGACAGAAATGTGGTAGAGGTCCAACACAACCGGTTCAGGCAGTCTCCACACACCAGTGCGGTTTGCTGAATTTTTTCTTCATGTTGCAGAGAAACCAGAGTTCACAGAACCACCCCAGGACAAAGAAATTCAAAAGGGTCAGGGAGTGGAGTTCAAGTGTGCTGCCTCTGGGGACCCCGCCCCCACCATTGCCTGGAGAAGAGAGGAGGGGGAGATGCCCCTGGGGAGGTACAATGTCCGAGAGGATGGGACCCTGGAGCTGAAGCTGGCTGAGATTAGTGATGAAGGGGTGTATATATGTCGAGCTTCTAATCCAGTGGGTTATAAGGATGCCCAAGCCAGGCTGACTGTACAGTGTATGTATATTGCTGATTTATAGTTTTATGGTCATGTTCACATCAAAACTAAGTTAAAGCAGAATTATAAATGAAAAAGGAAATAAATTGATAAATGAAGCTTCAGCTGTGTCATTGTTATATTTGGCAAGAAATCAAAGAATACTTTACAAATTAAATTTACCAAATAATATTATTTTTGAGCATGGAGATACTATATGTCATGTTCAAAGCATATATATTTTTGGGCTGTGGAAACATAAAATATGGGTTTATGTCCCATTTTAAACAAAATTGTGTGTGAATACTTGTTACATTGTTCTTTTTTACATAACACATTTTTGACATGTCTGTGATAAATAATTGTTATTTGATTTGATTTCTATTTAATGATGCGTACTCTGATGTGTCTGTGAAATGCAATTAATATTTGACTCGATTTCATTCCCAATTCTAGCTCTGCCAGAGTTCACCATTACGCCTAGGGACAAGACAGTGGGTGTTGGGAGGACGGTGTCTCTTCGCTGTGCTGTGACTGGTAATCCCCCGCCAGCCTTGTACTGGAATAAAGAGCAGAGTAAGGTAAAGTATGGCCTGTAGTCATGGAGATTTTGTCCTCTGGAGTTTAAGAAACTTATGTGTCACTACTCCTCTCGGTATCAATGACAAGAATCTTTGAAGCAGTAAATCTGTATAGTGATTACAGATTGAGTTACTGAACAGAAAGTTGCTTTGTCAATGAATGCACTAGTTGTGCCAAGCAATAAAAGGAGGTGGTGTGACTCTTTGAGCTTCTTTTTCTGTATCTTGGATTTCTCACCGAAAACTTGCTTGCTTTGTTTGCAGGTTTTGTTTTTTCCGAGACAAGGGTACGGCAGGTTTACAGTTTCAGATGGTGGAACATTAAAGATAGAGGACATTAGAAGGAGTGATGATGGTATATACCTGTGCCAGGCAGTGAGTGTGGCAGGGACTGCTTTTGCAAGGGCAAGGATCACAGTGCAAGGTGAAGGTCATCATGATGAAAACTAAATGATAATAATACTGAAAATTGTAGAAATTTTTTATTTTTGATTATATATAATGTTTTAGGTTAACATTCAGAACTCCTGGTTTTTTCATAATTCCAGATGTGGACCCACGACCACCTCCCATCATCCATCAGGGTCCATCGAACCAGACCCTCCATGTCAGCACCCACGCCATGCTGCAGTGCCAAGCCTCAGGGGACCCCTCCCCTACCATACAGTGGTACAAGGCCAACCAGCCCCTGCTGGCAAACAACCCAAGGTTCACCCTGCTGGCGTCAGGGACCATGCAGATATCAGGTGAGAGTCCTAGTTTATTAATATGTATACCCTTACATTAAGGGCTGTTCAGTAGGAGAGATAAACCTGAACTGGTTCTGGTCTGAGTTAACTTCACTGGATAATTGTACTAGTAATGGGGGTTCATTTTTTAGGAGAGATTTATGAATGAAAAAGCAAAATCTAGCAAACTTCTGATAAAAGTTATGAAAGTTCTTCTTTCCTGTTCCACCAGGATAAAAGATTTATCCAGAATTAACCAAGTTTTAACTTTTTGCTCACATTGAATCAGATATATTGCCTCAGGATACCTAAGCCTGGGATAAGAATGAATTAGGATAATAGTTAGGAGAGATGTACATATGTCTTATCCACTGATGAAATAATTTAGCTGCTTGTAGCTTTATGGTCTCTGATGTTTGATATACTTTGCAGACCTGAGGCTTGAGGATACAGGCTACTATCAGTGTAAAGCAGTCAGTGAGACAGGGGAGACAACAAGAGGAGCTTATCTCACAGTAGAGGGTAAGAAGTGCATGTAAACTGTATACAATGATAGCCACTCAAACAAATAAAAATTTTGTTGTTTTAGAATATTTTTCTGTTATGTAATGTGCTACATATTTCATTGTTTACACCAAAGTTTTATCATTGATATATTAGTTGTAATTTTTAAGTTGGCTGATATATATTTGTCCAATTGCTACAGAATTTAGGACTATCTTTTGTATTGTACTGCATCTCATTTTGTGAACTTACATTTTCGTAATATGAAATTTCGTCTCAGTAGCCAGCCATACGACGGTCATTCACCGCACTCCAGAGGCGTCAACATTTCCTGGACCGCCCTCAAAACCATCCATCCTGGAAATAAATGAGCATTATGTCAGGTTGTCGTGGCAACCAAGTGAAAATACTGGAGCTTCCCCAGTGACAAGTTACACTATGGAGTACTTCAGCCATGAAACGGGAGAGGTAAGTAGATGGATGTCAGGTACAAGTGACTTCTGTTTATAAACAGTAGATGTAAAACAGGTCCTACAATTATTATTATTATTATTATAAGTATTGTGTTGTCTCAATTTAATGAATTTAAACTACTAGTATTTTCATTTTTGTAATTGAAAACTACATACATCAATTCAAAAAACAAATATTGAAAGTATAACATATTCAATAATCCAAAATGAAAATTTTGTGTTTTTTTCATTACATGGAAAGTCAAAATTTGCTGAATTTCTCACCTTCCCCCTCTTCTAGGGATGGATTGTGGCCTCCAACAATATCCGTGGCACCTCATTCACTGTGAATGGACTTCAGAGTGACACCAAGTATATTTTCTTAGTACGGGCTAGGAATAGCCATGGTCTGAGCCTACCTTCACCTACCACAGAGGTGATAAGGACCAAAGGTAGTTACCACTAGTATCTGTAAATTATGTCGGTAACTTGAAATGGTTTCTCAAAAGTCAGACAGAGATGGTGGCAGAGGGCTTATTAGGTGTAAAATTGCTTTTAGTAGACATGAAATTTTCTACAAAATTAGAATTTATTCAGCATTTGACAAAGATTTACAGTGCTTATTGAGGCAAGCTACATTTCACGAACTTCAGTGATGTCATACTACTTTACTGATATACACACGCTTCAACCAAGTAAAAGCAATTTTAGATTTAAAGTAAATATGATTGTAATAGATAAGTATAATGAAGCAGTGAAACACTGAAGGCAATCAATTTGAGACTCAAACCAACCACCTGTGATAAAAAATATTGTGGATTGTAATAAAAAAGATTGATAAATCATTGTACGCATTGGTCTGATGGTACATGTTTTTGTCACCAGGGGGCAATGGCAGCAGACGGACGGAGACGCAGATAGATATTCCACTGATAGAGAACATGTTATCTGGAGATGTAGTCAGAATGTCAGAGCCTGAAGTTGTGGGGTCAACCATGGTCAAGTTGACCTGGACGGTGAGTTGAGCAACCTGACCATTGACTAATGATTTATATTGTGTGATTCTCTACACCACCCTTGCATTGCTTTTAGACCATAATTTCAATGTGAAATGACATCTTGTTATTGTCTGGAAGCAAATAAGGTTAATTGCTTTAAGATATATGTCATTTGCCACAGGATTAATCATAAAGTCAGTATTTACAGCATAGCAAAAAAATTTAATATGAATTTTTCATATTACACTGGAAAAACTGATATACACTAATTAATATAGAATTAAATTCCCATCCCCATTAATCTAGGTGCTGAAATCCCAGCAATATATAGAAGGCTTTCGTGTGATATACCGAGAAGTTGATCCCTCTCAGAGAACAGTATCCAGCTCGGGCAGTAACTCCTTCTATAAGAACTGGTACCAAGAGACCGTGTCCAGCAGCAGGTCCACTATGTATTTCTTACGACACCTTAGAAAGTGGACGTGGTACGAGATCCGAGTACAGCCGTTCTTCTTGTCGGTGAATGGCCAGGCTAGTAACATTGTACGGATCAAGACCCAACAAGATGGTGAGTTTGAATATTATGTTTGTGTACTTTCTTTTCTTCATCTCATTTACAGTTTGTCTTCAATAAATATTAATAAAAAGAATTGTTGGTTAGATTTTCTGGGAGCTTTTTAAGTTGAAAATTTTGATAATCTGCTGTCTGAAGTGAAAACTCTAGAAGGGTTTTGTTCTTTTAAATGATCAAATAATTTATAATTGTACATATACACATTACAGTGTTAGAACTGGAGTACATTTGTCACATCCAAGGTATCTCATCCTTTTCATTTCAGTGCCATCTGCTGCTCCCCAGAAAGTGATGTCAAGGAAATTTGACAATAATTCAGTCTATGTTGAATGGAAGCCACCTGCCACAGAGAACATACATGGGGTCATGAGGGGATATGTGGTAAGTTAAGACAAAAATGGTGGAGACTTTTACTTGAAAGGTTATTTAGTTTATATTTTGTGTAAGAACCTAAAAGTAGCTGCCACAATATTCAAAGGTACATTCTAAGTGACACAGATCAAATTTTTGTGAAATTTTTTCAGATTTTTCTGATTGCTGATGATCCTCAGTACAGTCGTAACATCACCCTAAATGCTAGTACCACGTCATACATGATAGGCAACCTGATCAGCGGGGTGGAGTATAAACTACAGATTGGAGCCAGGACAGATGTGGGGGTGGGGCGAGTCAGTGAGGCCACAACAATTGGTATGCTTTTTTTTTTCAAATCATTTCCCTGATAATTTTACAACTGACATAGTAATTTTAACCTTGATTTTGCACAGTGTCTGATGCCATTATTAAATTAACACCCTTACATACTGTAGTTGCGTGAAGGAAGTAGAAATTGGTATAACCAGGAGTTGTATGTATGTTAAATCTAGTAGAGTAAATCTATCACATGTTCAGTAAATTGCATTGATTTTGATCACCTAGCAAGAATACCATAAATGATATGCCATCTGTTATAATTATGATTATTATTCATTTCACTTAATATATATTCATTTATTAAACTTATAGGAATATTATAAATAAGATATATCTTGTCTTTTCCACTAGTAATCGGCCAGCCTCCCTGGTTTCTTCCGACCATTATTGGGACTGTGGGTGGAGTCCTGTGGATTGTGCTGTGTGTCTTTGTTGTGTGGCTATACAGAAGAAAAAGGAACAAGAAAGCACAAAAGAACAGTGTTGTCATGGGTATGTGCAACAGCATTTTAGATTTTTAAAAAGTGAGCTCCGGTTATACTTTCAGTGAATGTTAAAATATGGAGAGCTCACACTGGATGCTGCTTTTGCTTATGATTAAAATAAAGCTGTGAAATGTTGTACAGGAAGATTAGCAAATACAGTAGTTGAAATATGAAGATTTCTTTGGCACATAAGCATTGGAAGACTTTGTTACTGATTATATTTGAATATGTTCCATTTCTTTACAGTACCAGTGCACAAGGCCAATGACCCAAATAGGTGCGTATGTGAACATGTTTTGTGCAGATTGTAACATAATAGATAAGTGAAGGATTTCTAATGTTTAAAAGTATTATTAAATTTCCTCTTCTTGTTTCTCAATTCCATGAAGTAAAAATGAAATAAAATCAACTATTGCTCTCCCCTCAGAATGCCCAATATTGTTCATGGTGATGTACTCAGGAAGGAGTTAATTATGCTAAATGGTGGTAAGTTTGGTCAAAGGATCGGTCCTGACCTTCAGGTTAAGGAAGTTACCTTTGCCTCAAGGTTACAGGAGTGACCTTTGCCTTGGGATAGGTGTAGGATAATGTCTGTAGAATTGGCACAACTATGAATGCTGAAGTTTGAGGGAAAAGCCAAATATCTGGACAGAAAGAAAGAGCAGGGCATTTTTTCATGCACAAAGTATTTAGATCATTTTTCTCTAAAAAAGGATGGTAAAAAGGTGATTCTTACCACTGGCTTCTATATTTCAAACTTCAGCAAGATTTGTCAGGTGATCTTCTTGCAAATGACCTTGGTTGACCATTCAATCAAACTGAATTGACCTAATTAAAAACGAAAAAATAATGTTTTGGTTCAAGTGCATAAAGGCATATATGCAATGACATGTATTTTTGCAATAACACAGACCAAGGTTGTTTTGCAAGAGGACTGTCTGATTCTGTGACTAGAGGTTTAGGCTCTGCTTTTATTTTATCTTTAATTTCACTCTTTCTGTCATTAATTCCACTTGTTTCACTCTCAGCAGAAACAGCTTGGCACAGGCTCCTCCTCCTGGGATAATTCTAGCCAATCGGGACACTTCTGCTGGTCACCATGACAATCAGAATTGTGTCAACTCTTGTTGCCATGGCAATCCATCAACAAGCAATCACCAGTGCACTCCTTCATATAACAATTTCAGTAGTAAGACATGTACTTGATTTTCTACTTTAAATTTTCCAGAAAAAGCATGCTGCTATAAAAGATGAATTTGTGATTCCATTTCTTTTTGAAACACATTAAAAATGAAAGAGAACTGAAATAGACTTTTAATTGGAAGGGGCTTTGCTATATAACCAGGGGAAATAATCTTTATAGATAAATTGGTCTCCTTTTAATATAAAGCAGCATTTTCAGTCAATGTGGGTAGTCCTAACCATTCAAGCAGGTTGTCCGAGAAGTTAACTTGCCATATAAAACCCAGCTGAAGGCATTATACCAATAACCTTCTCATGTTGGTGTTTAGGAAAATGAGGGGTTAGATTCACTGCCTTTAGTAAATCAATTTTAATCAGATAGAGACCAAAGATGTTGGAACAGAGATATGTGTACCTAACATGACTGGAAATGCATCTTTAATGTAGACTTAGTCAGGGATGGTACATTTGTATAGTTTTAGTTTAGTGAAATGCTACTTCAGGTGGTTTCTGTCCATGACACGTATTTATTATTGACCGATTTTAATTTTTGCTGTGAATTGAGTTGTCATTATTGTAGTCATTGGTGAAATTCAATGTTTTTTCTTTGGACGCAAAAAGTGTTCAGTTAAGATTTAAATGTATTTTGCGTCTGATATCAAAGAACAAGTTTTTAAAGCAGGATAAAATTAAATACTATCTATCTGAATTTTATAATGTGTTTTTAACATTGTCAAATCATGAATGTGTGGTATTTCTGGCGTTGAACTTGATCATTCTTTGTCCCATATGACATTCTTCTGACAGTTACATGAAAAAAGAATTTACTAATATGTATGAAAATTATTAGAATTCATATCTTTTGAAACAAATTACTTTCTTTCTTAAAGCAGCTGTTTCTGATTATTTTAGGGAATTCTGGGAATGACCAAGATTATCATACAAACTCCTCAGATCAGAGTAAAGTCATCAATGTAGGCGATGAAAATGTCTACAACTGTATAGATGGCGCCAGTCCACAAATCAAAACTTTCTACGACAAAGGTCACCCTCTCAATGTGACACCATATGCAACAGCAAACTTAGTTAATGCAAATAATATATTAAATAAACAGGTAGGTATCATTTGATATTCCCTTTTTTATTGAAGGTGAAAGTGTACAATGTGGGTGTGTACTAAAAGTCTTAATCAAAAACAAAGGATAAATGGTGAAAAGTAATAACCCTTTTGTTCTGAAAAAGCAGGAAAAAATATTTGACAGAATTGCATTCAATGAATTGTTCTTTGAAGAGGATGAAAGTATTAATTCCATATCCCCCTCTTTCTGCAGCATTCAGAAAGTGCATTCCGGCCCATTCGACAGGGCATCATTGATCCTCAGATGCACAGTGGCTCCAGTGACAGCTGCTTAAAGCCAGGTATCAGCAGTGAGTCTAACACGGACAACAGTAGGCCCAACACAGGTGAACATTTCCCAGTGAATGCAGAGGGGGGCGGGGGATAGTGGGGAGGAGATGGGGGCACAGTGGCTCTTTGTATTGAGATTATATCACCTATATTGCAAACTCAGTTAAACACATATGGGAGACCTACTTTGCAAAAACCAACCACTTAGCACAGAATTATAGATTTTTATATTCTGATATTGAGATCTGGGATAGAGATTGTGATTTAATAAATGGGGACTTTACAACATGATATAAATTATACCATCAGAATGAAAACCAGCTGTGTTCTAATGAGTTTGCAGTGGGCTTAGATAGACCGGGAAATATTCACTGATAATCTGCTTGTTACACGTGTATTTCCTTGAAACAATATTTGTTTGTTATGTTAATGCTTATGAGTTAGACCAGCATTCATTGTGAAGTTTGTTCTAAATATGTCAGTTTTGTATTAGCATCCTGCTCCTGTACATTAAAAACCCTTAAATTTGTTAAGAATAAATTGTCTATGTCTTATTTTCTGTTTATTTGAAAGATTTGGCAACTTCTGTTCATTTCCCTGAAATGCCATGTCTGGACAGACAAATTGCTTATGTAAATTCATTTCAATTGTGTATTTATGAATTCAGATATACCTCATGACCACTACCACTACAGTGATCAAGTGGGCAGTCCACACAGCGAGTCAAGTGAATTCACCATGGATGAAAATGGAATTCCATATCGAAAAAATAGAGGGCAGCAGTGTAAACAGCCCGTTTTAAACTTCGCAGACTTATTACCCCCTCCCCCAGAGCACCCACCACCCACAGATATAGATTCCCCTCCAGATTCACCACGTAGGGGGAACTCTCCTGTGAGAGGAGGTCAGAATGAGAGGTATTATGATAGAGGGCAGCATTATGGACAGTTACGCAGCCCTTTGTCCCCCGCCTCATCGGGGTCTATTAGAAATTATCCCCAGAGAGGGAACGGACAGTACAGCGACTCAGACTACAGGTCTCAGTCTCCCAAGAGTAAACAAGCTCAGCAGTTAGCTAATGGTGATCACAGAACGCATTCGCCTAGGAACTATAACGAGGTTTTACAAGCAAGAAATATGTCACAGTCCCCTCGTCACAGAACTGACTCACCAAAGTCGTCATCTCAGCAGCAGCCGCCTTCATACTCTGAGGTGTCAGCCAGTGAAAACGAGAGGGGACCCACACCTCCTG
Organism: Lingula anatina; assembly: GCF_001039355.2. Next base: position 228,121 of record NW_019775585.1, read on the forward strand.
TGAGAGCATATAAACTTGTTCCTATTCATAATAAAAGTGACCTAGGAGGAGGTGGAGGAGGTGGTGGAATGGGAGGGAGATACGATTCAGATCGAGGTCCAACTCCCCCTGTTAGGATGTATGCCATTCATTCACCTATATCTCCAGCATCCTGTCCCGGGGTGTGCATGGACCGAGGGATCCAGTCTTCTCTTCCTAGCCTGACCAATGAGAGGGTGCATTCCCCTATGTCAGCAAGGTTAGCATTTACCGTATGATCAACAGTTTTCACTGAAGAGATAATGTAGGAATACTCTTTGGAGTTGTTACAAAATATTTTGCAATTTATATACACCTAGACTATGATTTAGGAGGTTTCTCCGAATGATAAAACAAATAGGGTCTTGTCCCCAAATCACCATTCACATGACCAAGGTTGATAGATGGTGAACCATAATTTGGTCTTTGACTGGTCTTCTTTAGTCTCCACTGAAAAAAAACTGTTTTATCATCTCCTCAACTTGTAAATCAAATTGATAACGTTGAGGGAATAGATTTTCTTCTTTACAGTGTTTGTGATATTGTTTGTAGGTTAGAAATGGGTCACCACGGAGGCCCTCAGCTCAGTCTTGACTACCGCCCCGAGTCCCCAGTCTCTGAGGGGCTGCCAGATTACGCAGGAGACTCCGACATGGAGCCGCCATGTCATCAGAGGGATTGTGGGACACCTGATTCCAGTATTGGCGAGCCTGAGGGCAGTGTCACAGGTATGTTGATGCACATAAGCCAATGTCACCTAGTATATGTATCAGCCAGAGCACTGGGCATGGTATTTGAACAGCATTTATGAAATAAAAGATGTTCAGGCAAAAGAATTACTGGAAATGGATATTTGTGTATTTTGGAAAGAAAAAACAAGCATATCCTAGGCATTTTCTAAGTTCGTCTCTTGCTTTTCATTACATTACAAACTTGTAAACACACTCAGGAAAATACACAAACACCTTTCATTTACTCGGGAGTATAAATTTTGTTTTCAAGCAGAGGGATTAATTTTAGTGTTTTTAGCACTAAAAAGATATTGCTTGATATATTTTATTGGTAGTAAGACTCATTCATATTCAGGTAGCTTGTAATATATTGATGATTACCTTAACTATTAACAGTTGACACTTTTAATTGTTATCAGCCTTCTCATTTATTTGCACTGTTCTCTAACATTTGCTATGGCTAAATCTCTAACTTACTAAGAAAAAAGTCCATTTATTAGAAACCTTATAAGCTTTCAATGATTTTAATTCAATTTCGATTAATCATTCTTATGACATTGTAATTGTGCTTAAGTTATGAATATCATAATGATTTGTATAAATTGGTCCTTTATTTGTTCAATTCTGCAATGTTTCCATGTCTGCCAGCAAACCTTATTAAAAAAAGTATGTATGTGTCTGTAAATCATTTGTCGTTATATGTGCTTATGTTGATCATATCTGTCAGTTGATTATTTTATTTATTTATTTATTTATTTATTTATTTATTTATTTATTTATTTATTTATTTTTGATGTCTTTTAAACATTCAGACTGATTGAATTTATTATAATTTTATAATGTTATAAAACTGTCTAGTTTTAAACCCTAATGACCAAATCACATCATCAGAGGTTATTGTCTGGGGTCCAATGGGGTCTTTTTATGATCCCCAATTACCACACACAGACCTCGTAGATATTAAAACCATTAAAAATTAGTTATAACTTATTTTTATTTTATTACCAGTCTCTGCATGGCTGTATAATATCTCATATATAACACCAGAAGAGCCCTGTTATTGCAGACCCATTCTTGTCTGCGTCACACTCACACCATAACCTGGACTTTCCTGTCCTCCAAGTTATGCACAGGCTCTGGTTTTTTTTGTATCACATTTTAGTGTTCACTTTTATTTAACTCATTTTAATGTTCAGTTCTGAATGTGGTGTATGTAAAGTGTAACCTTGTTAATCTTTATACTCTAGGTGTACAGTACAGCTCTGTTGTGTTATTACTTTTAATGTATTGCACTGTCATTTCTGCAAAAAAAAAATCCATGAAAAACATGGGTCTGTGGTATTGGCATATTTGAGCAGTACTGTAAACCTGGGCTTTATCAGTTCTCACATGCTACTTTTGCTTTGATGTTGAACTCTTCACACAATCTGGAAATGTTCACAAACATCAACAAGAGATTATAGTCGAAATCAAGGTTCCACTTTACTGCACCCCCTCACTTTGTACTGTTATTAATAATAATAAGTTGACAGTTGTTTTTGGCTTGCCCCTTACGCCATACTAACGTTCACCATTGTAGGTTCTATGCTCGCTTCTTGGGCGAGTGTCACTGATAACAGTGACACCTGTCTGTCCAGTAGATCAAGTGCCACCTCAAGTGATGGCTCTTTCTTCACAGAAGCTGATTTTGCCAGCGCTGTTGCCAAGGCTGCAGAACTTTCAGGTCTCACGGTCGTAGGTTCCACAGTTACTGACCCCAAAGCAGGTAGGATGAAATGTTGACCTCCGTGGGATGAATGTTGACCTCCAGAGGATGATATGTTGACCTCCCCAAACTTTGTTGAGGCACACTTTTGGATTTTAAAAACACCAGAACTAAAAATGTCATTCAGTGGAACCTTTCTTTTTAAAAAGAATTTATAAGTTAAAAAACTTGCAAAATGACTTTTTGTGTATAGTAAAATGATCTCCAACTTGTGAACATTTCCAGATTTCTTATTTCAGTTTTTGATTTCACAATTTAAAAATGCTCATTTTGAACATTATAATAATTTTTGTACTTTATGTAAACACCAATTTGGATAAGGCCTGGTCAAATTATTCCAAGACATTTTTTGTTCTTCATCATCAACAATTAATTTAACGATTAATGTAATTATAGACCTCACTTGCATGTAAAATAATTTAGTAGACTTGAGAATCTAACATCAACATCTGCAAGCAAAAACCAAACTAACGAGAAAAGTTTAACATGCATGACTACCACAGATTTTTGCCAATAAATACTGATTCAACTCACTTGTTTCCTTTTGGTTTTGTTGAAGGCAAAAAAAAAAAAAATAATAAATAATAATAATAATCACAAGACGTGACACAACTTGTATGCCAGCCAACACCAATATAATTTTGTTTACCAGGCAAGAAGAATCGCCATCGCTATCGGGAGCGGGCAGCAGCTCATCGACCCCACAGCCCCTACAGTACTGACAGTAACTTCAGTGTAGTACAACACAAGCCATATCCTAAAGCTAACAGAAAGAAGCAGTTACAGGAGCAAGGTGAGATCTGATAGGGTGTTAAAGTGAGTTTGAATTTTCAGGTCAATTAGGAATGAGAAATACATATCCATTCAGCTATTTATTCAGTTCCACTTGTAAAGCCAAATTTTTAATGTGTTATTGAGATATGCCCCAGAACTGTATGATATATGAGTATATCAATGTCTGGTTGCATTGAAAACCTTTTGTTGTTTATAATTTCAGCTGCTAAATACCCGAGATACACAGCCCCTGGGGACCAGGTCAATCCACCCACAACCAAACCAAAGCCACCCCCCTTGAAGGCCAAGCCCACTTTGCCCCAAAGTGGTAAGTTTTCTCCCTGTCAAGTAAAATTTTAAAGCTATAGTATCAAAGTTACTTATATAACTGCACTATTCTAGGAAATAAAATTACCAGAAGGATGTTCCTATATCGTCTTATTTTAATCTCAAAATGCCCCAAGAAAAATAAAATTACTGAGCTGTAGCTTAGAGACAAACCTCTGTTTGTATTCCTTAATGGTCTTTTATGCATGGTGATATGAGAAACCTTGCTGAAGATTCATAACATGGAACATTATGCATAATTTTGGCAATATTTTATTAGTACCAATAAAGCGCTTGAAATGTGTTTCCTTTTAATGTACATATGGCATGTTCAGAAATCAGTTGAAAATGTCCTGACATATCTCACACATGCAATGATATTCTTCTTGTAGAGTATCATCCACTTCCTTTTGTAGTGGAAAACCTCCCATCGTACAGCCGACCAAATTTCCCGACGCCATCTTCCCACATGCAGAGTCCCACGTCTACCAACTCGTACTCCTCCAGTAGCGGAAAATGGAAAAATCTTTCCACTTCGCCCAAGACACCCCCTAGTGTGCCAAGTGAACTGAGCGACAATGGAATGTCTATACGCTCCAACCCATTAGCATTCTCCCTTGAGGATGATGTGAGTTTATTTTTGTTTAACTTATCATAATATAACAGATTCTGTTTTATGTATGATGTTTGAATTAAGTAATGGTGCAATTTTTAGAAAGGATAGTACTTTTCGTTGCATTAATGGGGATTTTGTTAACATCACAGAGAGTGGAATGGATTGTTCATTCTGATAGAAAAAAACAAAAAAGAGAAATCTAAAATATGTTTGAAGTCTAGACTTTAAAGTAAAACAGATGCAGTCAACTCGTATAATAAATGTAAAGTGCTAGACTTTATCTGCCTAGTTTATGATTGACATTTTTATGATTGACGTTTTCATTTTCAAAAGTGCCTTTAACTTAACAAATATTTGTACTTATTTTTTCAGCCACCAGTTGCATAGTATTATAAGGTTCAAGATGCCAAGCTGATGCACACATAGCCAGGAATGTGCTTGCTTATCCTCCAGATTGTGTAGGTTCTGTCTGATGATACATATTAGTGGTGCTATTTGAGCTAAGAAAACATGGACCCTTAGATGTTAAGCTTGTGTTGAGGAAAACGCCATCTATGTTTCTCTTAACCTTAAAGGATGTTGTTTCCCCAAGATTCATTGGAGGAAAAATAAAGAGAAACAAAAATAATACTTATATTGAGCTTTTATGACATATTTTTATGCTTGCATATGCTGAATCAAATATTTTTGGGGTTTAAAGACATTGAAAAGAGAGTAGCTTGATGTATGCCTTGACTGAAAAGCCTTCCTTATCAAGAGATTATTAGATTATACAGATTTTATAATGGATTACACATTTGAGATGCTGTCATAAAAAGTAAAAATATTTCTTCCATGCAAGGTGTCGACACCTTCAACCATTTGTCTTAAAGCATATTTTTTCTTTTTTAATTTATTTTTCAGCTTTTTAGACTTTTAAATAAAGATTTTAAAAAGTAATTTTAGCATGTCCAGACAAGTAACTTTGACCAGAGAGACAAGAAAGTATTCCAAGGATATTGACTTTTATCCCCACCCCCAATCCCACGGGATATCCTACATGCAATGTACNAGTGTAGTACAACACAAGCCATATCCTAAAGCTAACAGAAAGAAGCAGTTACAGGAGCAAGGTGAGATCTGATAGGGTGTTAAAATGAGTTTGAATTTTCAGGTCAATTAGGAATGAGAAATACATATCCATTCAGCTATTTATTCAGTTCCACTTGTAAAGCCAAATTTTTAATGTGTTATTGAGATATGCCCCAGAACTGTATGATATATGAGTATATCAATGTCTGGTTGCATTGAAAACCTTTTGTTGTTTATAATTTCAGCTGCTAAATACCCGAGATACACAGCCCCTGGGGACCAGGTCAATCCACCCACAACCAAACCAAAGCCACCCCCCTTGAAGGCCAAGCCCACTTTGCCCCAAAGTGGTAAGTTTTCTCCCTGTCAAGTAAAATTTTAAAGCTATAGTATCAAAGTTACTTATATAACTGCACTATTCTAGGAAATAAAATTACCAGAAGGATGTTCCTATATCGTCTTATTTTAATCTCAAAATGCCCCAAGAAAAATAAAATTACTGAGCTGTAGCTTAGAGACAAACCTCTGTTTGTATTCCTTAATGGTCTTTTATGCATGGTGATATGAGAAACCTTGCTGAAGATTCATAACATGGAACATTATGCATAATTTTGGCAATATTTTATTAGTACCAATAAAGCGCTTGAAATGTGTTTCCTTTTAATGTACATATGGCATGTTCAGAAATCAGTTGAAAATGTCCTGACATATCTCACACATGCAATGATATTCTTCTTGTAGAGTATCATCCACTTCCTTTTGTAGTGGAAAACCTCCCATCGTACAGCCGACCAAATTTCCCGACGCCATCATCCCACATGCAGAGTCCCACGTCTACCAACTCGTACTCCTCCAGTAGCGGAAAATGGAAAAATCTCTCCACTTCGCCCAAGACACCCCCTAGTGTGCCAAGTGAACTGAGCGACAATGGAATGTCTATACGCTCCAACCCATTAGCATTCTCCCTCGAGGATGATGTGAGTTCATTTTTGTTTAACTTAATGTAATATAAAAGATTTTTTTTTTTTTTTTTTTGATGCCGTTTCTAATTGAGTAATGGTGCAATTTTTAGAAAGGATATAGTACTTAATAACAAAAAAGAGAGAAATCTAAAATATGTTTGAAGTCTAAACTTTAAAGTAAAACAGATGCAGTCAACTCGTATAATAAATGTAAAGTGCTAGACTTTATCTGCCTAGTTTATGATTGACATTGTTTTCATTTTCAAAGTGCCTTTAACTTAACAAATATTTGTACTTATTTTTTCAGCCACCAGTTGCATAGTATTATAAGGTTCAAGATGCCAAGCTGATGCACACATAGCCAGGAATGTGCTTGCTTATCCTCCAAATTGTGTAGGTTCTGTCTGATGATACATATTAGTGGTGCTATTTGAGCTAAGAAAACATGGACCCTTAGATGTTAAGCTTGTGTTGAGGAAAACGCCATCTATGTTTCTCTTAACCTTAAAGGATGTTGTTTCCCCAAGATTCATTGGAGGAAAAATAAAGAGAAACAAAAATAATACTTATATTGAGCTTTTATGACATATTTTTATGCTTGCATATGCTGAATCAAATATTTTTGGGGTTTAAAGACATTGAAAAGAGAATAGCTTGATGTATGCCTTGACTGAAAAGCCTTCCTTATCAAGAGATTATTAGATTATACAGATTTTATAATGGATTACACATTTGAGATGCTGTCATAAAAAGTAAAAATATTTCTTCCATGCAAGGTGTCGACACCTTCAACCATTTGTCTTAAAGCATATTTTTTCTTTTTAAATTTATTTTTCAGCTTTTTAGACTTTTAAATAAAGATTTTAAAAAGTAATTTTAGCATGTCCAGACAAGTAACTTTGACCAGAGAGACAAGAAAGTATTCCAAGGATATTGACTTTTATCCCCACCCCCAATCCCACGGGATATCCTACATGCAATGTACTTCCAGAAAGAACGGAGGTCATTTACAGGATCCCCTGAAAATTTGTGAATATCTGTTTTTGCTACAAATGTGTGTCGAAAGCACAAATCTTTGTATATAATTGTAAACGTCTTATTTATTATCAGAAGCATTTGTACATAGCTGTGTTATTAGAATTAACAAATAAAATCATTTATGAGTACGTTGAGTGTTTGTTATTGGTTTCAAAATGTCTAACAGTTGATAGTGGTAGAAGATTCGCAGGCTTGCAGCCAGCAATTTCCAAAGGGACGTTCTTTTTCTCAGCAAAAATGGGGATTCTATGCCCCTAAGCATATTTTGATGTATATTATTCTTCTACTATATCACTACCTTCTTTTATATCGCTGCCAGAGATGTATATTATTCTTTTACAATAGCACTACCAGTGATACTTTGCAGAAAACTAAAACCATTTATCATAATAAACTTGTCCATCACACTGCACATGTGTGACAGTCTTTGATGATAGCCTTTCTTGAATACAGAGAACGATACCGTAAGTCACTAATAAGTCTTCTAGGACCTATCATTTACTGATATCTCCTAATAATTGATTGTGGATAACAACTCTTGATAAGTATCAACCCAATAACACGTCAAGGAGGTTTTGTTGTATCAAAATAAACCAGTTTGTTATTGACTGCAAAATTATGACTTGGATCATATGCTATGAAAATTTATTTTAAAAAACAGCAATATTCGAGATGAAGCAAGTAGGTTTACATTGGAAATGGGTTTAAGACCAAGGAGTTTAACAAGACCTACTTTCATTGCCATTGTGCAAATATGCAAAAAAAAATGTTTGGTAAGTGTTTTGAATGACGAAATAAAGTGAAGACAACCTTGCTGTTGAGGGGAGAAATATGGAAAGTGCGATCAAAATCCGTTTCTTAGAACTTTTCTTCGCCAGAAATTCGCCACATCCGCAACTTCCTCACCGTTTCTTCACCGACGGCGAATAAGAGGATTATGTAAAAAGACTACGGCAGTGTGAAAGAAAAATGTCAGAATGCGTTCTTGTCACACTACAAAACAATGTCATATGGTATAGTAGTTAGAGAGCACTTACAATACAATACAATACAATACAATGCAATATTATATGATAAAGTAGTTGGAGAGGTCAATATATTATTATTATTATTACTTTATATGGGCAATACTCGTATCAGTGGTCCTTTTGTATCATTTTTTGTTTGTTTTAATTTCTGTTTGCGTTTGACACTATCATCCCGCGGGAAATCGAGTCTACTTTGTCTGTCAGTCAACTCTCCTGCTTGCTTCTGTCTAGGATCCTAACCTCTGTACAGTCGCTGTACTTTGGGGAAATAGAAATTGAGGAAACGTTCGTTACCAGCATTTACGAAAGCAAGTCCTACTCCTTGAAGGCAATTGAGGAGACAGAAAACAAACCAAAATATGTCTGATTGTAGATGCTCAGCAAGGTATTCACAAACCCATGTAAGCGTCATTATAAAGCTCGACTGGACGCTAGACCAAAAGAGAGCCTCATACCCCATTGCCCTTGCACAGGATCTTCTATATTTTGTCGTGGAACGAACCACACACATCAATGATATGCAAAAAGCTAAATTGGCAAATAAGACGACGCCATTTGGGACGACAAAGAAGGCAATGATTGCACTAGAGCCTGCTAAAAGGCAGTTTGCTTCACCAAAATATGGCGTCATAGGCGAACACTCACACAACTGCAGAATAAGACAGGGGGTTGTTAGGGCAAGGGGGGTAATATATGCTGCAAGGGCAAACCGTTTCGTTTGGGTCCTCTTTTGGACAGAGCCTACGGTAACGTCAGGTTTCTTCAATAGCTGAAAAATTGCGAACGCCGATGCAGAGGTCCATACCATTGTAGCAAACCAGAAATAATGAAACAAAACAGCAATGGCAAGGCAAATAGGTCTTATTTGATGGAATTCTGAGAGCGAACCAACGGAAAATAGGAGTTGTGTTATGAAAAGACAGCCGATCAAATTCATCATGTTTAAATCAGTCACCTCTCTTAATTTCGGAGATTGGACGTAACCGATGAATAGCAGACAGAGAAATGTCAGCGAAACTGTAGTCAACGAAAGGGACACATAAGCACGGTAATCTACGGCAGGTTTATCATATAGGCCTATATTTGACGGCATTCTGAAATATACCTCAAAGGGAATGTATGCAAAATTCCTAGTTATATGTAGATCCTTTGGGTCTAGGATACCTGGTCTATTGCGCACTGTTACGTACTTGTCACCTCTACTGTCATTATGAAACGCTACATAAGATGACGGGACATTCACCCAAGTGCCGTCATTTCTGTAAATGTTCGGCACTGTACTTCTACTTGTTGTTGTACTGTCTTTATCTTCAATGTACAGTAATTTGCACCTAAATTTTGTACCGACTAATGCCAGCTTTAATTTCTCAAATATTTTGTAGAAAATGCTCTCGAGTTTAACCAAAATCTCATCGTAAGTTTCAGCATGCCCAAAATGCTGTAGCACTATATCCACTGTGACTGAGCAGTTGTAATAATAATCTAAATCATTATCATGCAATTTTGTTGTTATCTTTATACCTTCACCCAGCGTTGTACGCAGTACTGACCAGGTGCTGTTCAAAGCTTCCTGGAATATATCAAACAGTTCACTTCTGCTATAAAAGCAGATGCCTGTTGTATTGCTTTGGAACAATAGTCCCACAAAAACGGTTCCTAGATTAAAACGGTTGAACAATGGTTGACAAGTATTGTTCCTCAGTTCTGTTCCTCGACGACAAAGTATGGTTAGGCACTGGTTCTGAAAAAGAAACGCCACGATATACCGTATATATATATATATATATAAATATATATATATATATATATATATAAGCCTTTAATTGACCCTGTCTTTCATTTGGGTATAGATAAACTGTAGAACAGATTCTCTCTTCCAGAATTATTCTCTAGCTCTTACAAAATGCGGCATTTGAGGAGATTGAAGATATCGGTGACTTTGCACGTGTTTTTCCTGCGTTTCCTATCATTCGCCCTTGACGCACTTCTTAAAACTATATGAAATACAAATACATTATGTAACGGCCAACTACATAAGTCAGCTTTTTAGACATGTCCTACGGGCCTTCTTGTTTTTATAAGACAAAGCAAAACCCTGCTCTCTGTTAGTGGTGTCTGGATCAAAAATTCATGGAAGGTGTTTTCTTCTTGCTTTAAGAACAGGTGTCAAAAGGCGCATGGTAGACATGGGTGATAAAAAAAGTTGCCGGACACTTGAAAAATATGAAGTCGCAGATGAATTTGGAGATACTCAAAACTGTACTCGAAAGCAGTAAGTGCAGTTGACGTGCACGTCTTGCGCANAAAGTGAGTTTGAATTTTCAGGTCAATTAGGAATGAGAAATACATATCCATTCAGCTATTTATTCAGTTCCACTTGTAAAGCCAAAATTTTAATGTGTTACTGAGATATGCCCCAGAACAGTATGATATACGAGTATATCAATGTCTGGTTGCATTGAAAACCTTTTGTTGTTTATAATTTCAGCTGCTAAATACCCGAGATACACAGCCCCTGGGGACCAGGTCAATCCACCCACAACCAAACCAAAGCCACCCCCCTTGAAGGCCAAGCCCACTTTGCCCCAAAGTGGTAAGTTTTCTCCCTGTCAAGTAAAATTTTAAAGCTATAGTATCAAAGTTACTTATATAACTGCACTATTCGTGGAAATAAAATTACCAGAAGGATGTTCCTATATCGTCTTATTTTAATCTCAAAATGCCCCAAGAAAAATAAAATTACTGAGCTGTAGCTTAGAGACAAACCTCTGTTTGTATTCCTTAATGGTCTTTTATGCATGGTGATATGAGAAACCTTGCTGAAGATTCATAACATCGAACATTATGCATAATTTTGGCAATATTTTATTAGTACCAATAAAGCGCTTGAAATGTGTTTCCTTTTAATGTACATATGGCATGTTCAGAAATCAGTTGAAAATGTCCTGACATATCTCACACATGCAATGATATTCTTCTTGTAGAGTATCATCCACTTCCTTTTGTAGTGGAAAACCTCCCATCGTACAGCCGACCAAATTTCCCGACGCCATCTTCCCACATGCAGAGTCCCACGTCTACCAACTCGTACTCCTCCAGTAGCGGAAAATGGAAAAATCTTTCCACTTCGCCCAAGACACCCCCTAGTGTGCCAAGTGAACTGAGCGACAATGGAATGTCTATACGCTCCAACCCATTAGCATTCTCCCTTGAGGATGATGTGAGTTTATTTTTGTTTAACTTATCATAATATAACAGATTCTGTTTTATGTATGATGTTTGAATTAAGTAATGGTGCAATTTTTAGAAAGGATAGTACTTTTCGTTGCATTAATGGGGATTTTGTTAACATCACAGAGAGTGGAATGGATTGTTCATTCTGATAGAAAAAAACAAAAAAGAGAAATCTAAAATATGTTTGAAGTCTAGACTTTAAAGTAAAACAGATGCAGTCAACTCGTATAATAAATGTAAAGTGCTAGACTTTATCTGCCTAGTTTATGATTGACATTTTTATGATTGACGTTTTCATTTTCAAAAGTGCCTTTAACTTAACAAATATTTGTACTTATTTTTTCAGCCACCAGTTGCATAGTATTATAAGGTTCAAGATGCCAAGCTGATGCACACATAGCCAGGAATGTGCTTGCTTATCCTCCAGATTGTGTAGGTTCTGTCTGATGATACATATTAGTGGTGCTATTTGAGCTAAGAAAACATGGACCCTTAGATGTTAAGCTTGTGTTGAGGAAAACGCCATCTATGTTTCTCTTAACCTTAAAGGATGTTGTTTCCCCAAGATTCATTGGAGGAAAAATAAAGAGAAACAAAAATAATACTTATATTGAGCTTTTATGACATATTTTTATGCTTGCATATGCTGAATCAAATATTTTTGGGGTTTAAAGACATTGAAAAGAGAGTAGCTTGATGTATGCCTTGACTGAAAAGCCTTCCTTATCAAGAGATTATTAGATTATACAGATTTTATAATGGATTACACATTTGAGATGCTGTCATAAAAAGTAAAAATATTTCTTCCATGCAAGGTGTCGACACCTTCAACCATTTGTCTTAAAGCATATTTTTTCTTTTTTAAATTTATTTTTCAGCTTTTTAGACTTTTAAATAAAGATTTTAAAAAGTAATTTTAGCATGTCCAGACAAGTAACTTTGACCAGAGAGACAAGAAAGTATTCCATGGATATTGACTTTTATCCCCACCCCCAATCCCACGGGATATCCTACATGCAATGTACCTCCAGAAAGAACCATTTACAGGATCCCCTGAAAATTTGTGAATATCTGTTTTTGCTACAAATGTGTGTCGAAAGCACAAATCTTTGTATATAATTGTAAACGTCTTATTTATTATCAGAAGCATTTGTACATAGCTGTGTTATTAGAATTAACAAATAAAATCATTTATGAGTACGTAGAGTGTTTGTTATTGGTTTCAAATTGTCTAACAGTTGATAGTGGTGGAAGATTCGCAGGCTTGCAGCCAGCAATTTCCAAAGGGACGTTCTTTTTCTCAGCAAAAATGGGGATTCTTTGCCCCTAAGTATATTTTGATGTATATTATTCTTCTACTATATCACTACCTTCTTTTATATCGATGCCAGAGATGTATATTATTCTTTTACAATAACACTACCAGTGATACTTTGCAGAAAACTAAAACCGTTTATTATAATAAACTTGTCCATCACACTGCACATGTGTGACCGTCTTTGATGATAGCCTTTCTTGAATACAGAGAACAATACCATAAGTCAATAATAAGTCTTCTAGGACCTATGATTTACTGATATCTCCTAATAATTGATTGTGGATAACAACTCTTGATAAGTATCAACCCAATAACACGTCAAGGAAGTTTTGTTGTATCAAAATAAACCAGTTTGTTATTGACTGCAAAATTATGACTTGGATATGCGATGAAAATTTATTTTAAAAAACAGCAATATTCGAGATGACGCAAGTAGGTTTACTTTGGAAATGGGTTAAGACCAAGGAGTTGAACAAGACCTACTTTCATTGCCATTATGCAAATATGCTAAAAATGTTTGGTAAGTGTTTTGAATGACGAAATAAAGTGAAGACAACCTTGCTGTTGAGGGGAGAAATATGGAAAGTGCGATCAAAATCCGTTTCTTAGAACTTTTCTTCGCCAGAAATTCGCCACATCCGCAACTTCCTCACCGTTTCTTCACCGACGGCGAATAAGAGGATTATGTAAAAAGACAACGGCAGTGTGAAAGAAAAATGTCAGAATGCGTTCTTGTCACACTACAAAACAATGTCATATGGTATAGTAGTTAGAGAGCACTTACAATACAATACAATGCAATATTATATGATAAAGTAGTTGGAGAGCTCATATTATTATTATTATTATTACTTTATATGGGCAATACTCGTATCAGTGGTCCTTTTGTATCATTTTTTGTTTGTTTTAATTTCTGTTTGCGTTTGACACTATCATCCCGCGGGAAATCAAGTCTACTTTGTCTGTCAGTCAACTCTCCTGCTTGCTTCTGTCTAGGATCCTAACCTCTGTACAGTCGCTGTACTTTGGGGAAATAAAATTTGAGGAAACGTTCGTTACCAGCATTTACGAAAGCAAGTCCTACGCCTTGAAGGCAATTGAGGAGACAGAAAACAAACCAAAATATGTCTGATTGTAGATGCTCAGCAAGGTATTCACAAACCCATGTAAGCGTCATTATAAAGCTCGACTGGACGCTAGACCAAAAGAGAGCCTCATACCCGATTGCCCTTGCACAGGATCTTCTATATTTTGTCGTGGAACGAACCACACACATCAATGATATGCAAAAAGCTAAATTGGCAAATAAGACGACGCCATTTGGGACGACAAAGAAGGCAATGATTGCACTAGAGCCCGCTAAAAGGCAGTTTGCTTCACCAAAATATGGCGTCATAGGCGAACACTCACACAACTGCAGAATAAGACAGGGGATTGTTAGGGCAAGGGGGGTAATATATGCTGCAAGGGCAAACCGTTTCGTTTGGGTCCTCTTTTGGACAGAGCCTACGGTAACGTCAGGTTTCTTCAATAGCTGAAAAATTGCGAACGCCGATGCAGAGGTCCATACCATTGTAGCAAACCAGAAATAATGAAACAAAACAGCAATGGCAATGCAAATAGGTCTTATTTGATGGAATTCTGAGAGCGAACCAACGGAAAATAGGAGTTGTGTTATGAAAAGACAGCCGATCAAATTCATCGTGTTTAAATCAGTCACCTCTCTTAATTTCGGAGATTGGACGTAACCGATGAATAGCAGACAGAGAAATGTCAGCGAAACTGTAGTCAACGAAAGGGACACATAAGCACGGTAATCTACGGCAGGCTTATCATATAGGCCTATATTTGACGGCATTCTGAAATATACCTCAAAGGGAATGTATGCAAACTTCCTAGTTATATGTAGATCTTTTGGGTCTAGGATACCTGGTCTATTGCGCACTGTTACGTACCTGTCACCTCTACTGTCATTATGAAACGCTACATAAGATGACGGGACATTCACCCAAGTGCCGTCATTTCTGTAAATGTTCGGCACTGTACTTCTACTTGTTGTTGTACTGTCTTTATCTTCAATGTACAGTAATTTGCACCTAAATTTTGTACCGACTAATGCCAGCTTTAATTTCTCAAATATTTTGTAGAAAATGCTCTCGAGTTTAACCAAAATCTCATCGTAAGTTTCAGCATGCCCAAAATGCTGTAGCACTATATCCACTGTGACTGAGCAGCTGTAATAATAATCTAAATCATTATCATGCAATTTTGTTGTTATCTTTATACCTTCACCCAGCGTTGTACGCAGTACTGACCAGGTGCTGTTCAAAGCTTCCTGGAATATATCAAACAGTTCACTTCTGCTATAAAAGCAGATGCCTGTTGTATTGCTTTGGAACAATAGTCCCACAAAAACGGTTCCTAGATTAAAACGGTTGAACAATGGTTGACAAGTATTGTTCCTCAGTTCTGTTCCTCGACGACAAAGTATGGTTAGGCACTGGTTCTGAAAAAGAAACGCCACGATATACCGTATATATATATATATATATATATATAAGCCTTTAATTGACCCTGTCTTTCATTTGGGTATAGATAAACTGTAGAACAGATTCTCTCTTCCAGAATTATTCTCTAGCTCTTACAAAATGCGGCATTTGAGGAGATTGAAGATATCGGTGACTTTGCACGTGTTTTTCCTGCGTTTCCTATCATTCGCCCTTGACGCACTTCTTAAAACTATATGAAATACAAATACATTATGTAACGGCCAACTACATAAGTCAGCTTTTTAGACATGTCCTACGGGCCTTCTTGTTTTTATAAGACTGAATAAACAAAGCAAAACACTGCTCTCTGTTAGTGGTGTCTGGATCAAAAATTCATGGAAGGTGTTTTCTTCTTGCTTTAAGAACAGGTGTCAAAAGGTGCATGGTAGACATGGGTGATAAAAAAAGTTGCCGGACACTTGAAAAATATGAAGTCGCAGATGAATTTGGAGATACTCAAAACTGTACTCGAAAGCAGTAAGTGCAGTTGACGTGCACGTCTTGCGCACCACATTTGGAAAGTTTTGACTTTAATCTCAGCTTAAATTCCGATGTTGCAAAAGATCTATCACCCAGCATCCTGTTCAAAGATACAGGAGCCCAAACGCAAACTTCTCATGTAGCATGAGCGCATAGCGCTGGCTGACATACATGCACATGCTGTATTTAGTTACATTTTTAGGTGATAACACTAATAATGATAATAATAATAGCCAGAACAGCTATTTTAAACTGGTGTAATATGATTTCCTCTGGGACATGCGGGAAAGAGGCGCGCTTACTGAGTAGTTTAAACGTTAGTCCCTATTTTATAGTCGCAGATGAATTTGGAGATACTCAAAACTGTACTCGAAAGCAGTAAGTGCAGTTGACGTGCACGTCTTGCGTACCACATTTGGAAAGTTTTGACTTTAATCTCAGCTTAAATTCCGATGTTGCAAAAGATCTATCACCCAGCATCCTGTTCAAAGATACAGGAGCCCAAACGCAAACTTCTCATGTAGCATGAGCGCATAGCGCTGGCTGACATACATGCACATGCTGTATTTAGTTACATGCCTTACAGGTACCATGTGCCTCTTTGTGTTAATTTTTACCTGATAGAGTATTTGGTTTCTCTTGCAGATGTTTTCACTTTTCTCTTGTGTAAGGTTTAACGTCGGTAGAAGCTCATCCCATCCAATGCTCAACTCCACAGCAAACCTCACGGGGAAATGAACCCCTGGGGTTTCATATGACACGAGGGTTGTTTCTAAAAAGAGTCAAGAAACTGGTAGACTTATGGTAACTGAGTTGTCCAAAGCAAAATGATAATTTCATCATGGAAGTAACTTTGGAAGGGGTACTTTGATAAAAAATGCTAAGTTGGTCAATTTCACGGAGCTTTCAAAATTTCTCAGAAAATCATTAGAGTAGACGGATCTACCTGTTTCCTCACAACTTAATTTTTATTCCCAAGTCCACGTATCCCATTCACCTCTTATCAGAATTAATTATCATTTTATCAATATAATCTGAATTTAGCATTTCAACGACTATCACGACCATACCTGGTATTGAGCAATTCTCATCTTTCCGAACCTTCACATTTAAATAATCTAAACAACCTTGGCCACGGTGGATTTCATACGACAGCACTTCTGACGAAACGTTGATCGTTTCTATTGGGTTGTTCTCTATTAACGCCGCTGTTGGGTGGCATGTGTCATCTTTACTAGATCGTTCCCCACAGAGGTTCTCCGTCCATTCGCCATTGCAAGCATCTGTGATGTCAGCTTCTTCAAAACAACGCCGGGCAATCGAATGATTCTCCCTCTCATCTTCCTGCTCTTTGAAATGGGCCTCGCAAGAGTATTCCTCGGCGTATTTCCAAAACCAAATCAAATATGCCAACCTGCTTTTAGTGTTGCGCCGGTCGGCTACTGACTTGTGTTCCATGCACGAAATCTTTAAGGTCCAAATCACCATCTTATCAATAGTGACACCATTACAAAGTCCACAGAAGACGTTGGCATACGTGAGTCCCGTGGAGGGTACTGACACGGGCAATATGGACCAGGCACGATTCGTGTCGGACGAATATCGTGGCTCTGGGGGTGCGGTACACTCTCTGTTGTACTGGTGCGATTCGGTAAGGCACCGAGAAACAAGCCAGATTTTCTTGCGCGAATAATGCGAGTTTTTTTGACCTGGTGCCGAAACGCATTGGGCAATACCTTTTGTCTGTTCACTAGCGCTTCGGTCGTTTTGGTTAGTATGCCTAGTGCTACATGTGTTTTTCCAATCTTCACAGCAGTCGAGATAAGGTCGCTGGTCGCAGTCACTTCTGCAACTACACACCCTTTTGACGAAAACACCGTCTGTAGTGCTGCATAACCACTGGTTTGCGGGGAAAATAGTGTTGCCTGTGCTGTGTACGGATAGATATCCGAAAAAAAGCACTGTGACTACTGCCCTAAAATGAAGGCAAGAAGAAATGCACACGCCGATCATTTTTGACAATCAATCCGGCCAGTTGTCCGAGAGAGTGTGTACTCAAGTCTTCATTTATACAGTGTACACGCATGTTATAAATGCCCTGAGCGAAATTCGCCAATCAAATGAAGGCTGTAGGGAAAGTCGCGAATGCTAATCGGATGGAAAAAAAACAGGTGTTGTTTGTTAAAACAGGTACAGAAGGTACTCAAATCGAACAAGAGCTTTATTGTATTATTGGGCTGTGTGGCACCAAGTCGTCACTTGTTTTTATTAATAAAACAAAGTTTTAGTGGTTTTGATGCAGGGAGATTGAAAGGTTGGGCATCTTTTCCTAAAATGACTTTAAGAAATTTGACCTCCATACCCGTTCTCCACATCAAGATTTCGTGTTCCAATTGCGAACTTTGTAATTCTGAAAGCGTTTGTCACATATCTAGCATTGACATTGTGCTGAGATTACACTAGAAAATGTATTCCTATACTCGATTCGTAGACTAAGGTCGTCTCCGAACTCGTTCAAATGTAGAATCCCCCACTTTTTGGTGATTTACTCACATCTGCAGCTATCCAAACGTTTATTTATTTTTTTTGTTCTTTCGGGGCACCATACCTTCCCGTTACCCTTAATGAGCCCCTCCGGGTTTTCACGTGAAGATGAGTCCAAAAGTTGCTTGCCTACCTCCGGCTTAACGTTTACCCGTGTAGATGAAAACCAATAATTGCTAGCCTCTGGTTGTTCATATCAGGGAATAAATGGCTTGTATTCTGAATTGTGCCTTTCCATGACATTTGCTAAAGAGAATTTCAAAACAAACTCCAGGATTGAGGTTTCGGCTCGATTTGTGAACATCAAGGTACGTCGTCCTCAGTCAAAAATGGCCCCAATAAATGATTTTGTTTATCTCAACTACATATCTGTTGGATCCATTATCAAATACATGCATATATGTCGACCAACTGAAGTCCCTCGAATCAGATTTACACGACATAAACCAGGTGTCAGCACTAGAGAATGCATATTGCGTGTTCTTTTATCATCTCTTCTCATTTGCCTGGAGCTCAGTTTTAATAATGCCACGTAGTAGATATGACTAGAAGCCTTCTTTTTGTTTTGAATATGAGTAGATGACTATAAACGCTATCTCAACAATGCCCCGAACCCACAGGTTCGCGTTTTGTTCCAATGTATGATCATAAAAGCTACATGTATAAAGTGAAAAACTAGGTTCAGACAAAACTGTAATGAAAGTTTACCTTTTTAAGTTTATTTAAAATTAAAATCAAAAGATAGGTTTGGATTTAAGGTTTGAAAGCATGATGTTTTCGATCGGCAAGATCAGCCGACTTTGCCAATACAAATTCTCGCCCGATATTTAAGGAACTGTTAAAAAGCGACTGGTCAATGCCAAAGCGATAAGTTCCAGCCTACGGTGTAACTTCTGTCTGCTTCTTGTCATAAAATGTAAATGTAAAACTAAGGACAACATTTAGCAAGATTTGTTTCGAGATGAATGTCTTTTTAATATCTTAACAAAGTCGTTGGTCGTACGCGAAGTAAGTGAGATTGTATTTGCCGGTGGTGAAGCATTCTGCAGCTCTTCTGTCGCATTCACACAGGTTGTAGCGACATCTACCTTCCAACCAATAAGACGATGGTGGATCTGAAACGCAAATGCAAATGGGGATTTTATGACTTTTGAGCTTCAAACAAAGCAAACCTATTGTATCAACATCACTAATTAGCACAGGACAGTGATTTTTTTTTTACTTTTGTGTTTCTGACCTTGTGGTTTTAAAAGAATTAACATTTGCCCAGCAAGCACAGAACGTTTTATGACGTTACCATAACATTTTTGGTAATATAAACGCTTTAGATAACGTTATATACATGTATATAAGAACGTTTTTATAACATTTGCTGGGAGGATACAGAATAAACAAATGGACTCTGGGAAGAGAGAGAACAGGGGGGTCACTTACAACAATGAGCAGGCAAAGAGCGCTTAAATCCCATGCCACAGGTGGCAGAGTACGGCAGGAGATATGGGCTTAGGCTGCCGCACTCTTCCTGTATCAACGCATAGCACTCGTCGTGCGCCTTGCAGCACCTACGAAAGAGAAAAACAAACTTCAATCATGGACGTATAACTGGGTGTTGAATACCCTAATGTATAACTGATAACCAGAAAGGAACCAAGAAACTGCCACATTAATAGTACAACAAGCATAATCTGGTTGAAGTTTTGTCTTAGTTTTTTTTTTTTTTTTTTTTTGCCATAGGCCCTATACGCAATGCTCTGCTATAATATTCTATCATTTTACCAATAAGTACAATGGCAGCACCTCTATCCTCGGAGGATATCCCTTCTTTCCCTTGTCCCACCTTAAAAGCGGTATAACACTCAAAACGAGACCAAAAAAGCAATTTTCCATCCCTGTGCCTTACGCATAATGGTACACTTCCCTTGTCAAATCGTCTGTTGTAATGCCCCTCACCAATATCCTCGAATCGCCACTGTTTACACAC
This sequence comes from Lingula anatina, assembly GCF_001039355.2. The sequence goes on from NW_019775585.1 coordinate 248,557, forward strand.
TTTTCATTAGAGACCTCATTATCAAGGTCCAATATATCATAAAGTTTCATTACCGCATTTAACCTCACCTATCAATATCGTCAACGGGAGTCCCGCCCCCATCGAATCCACAATAGCAGCCATAGTCCAGGAAGTCCGTGAACCAGTGGTCGGACAGACAGGAGATGAACATGGCGAAGTCTACCAAAGATTTGCTGTCTCTTATTAAGGCTAAAATAGTGTGCAGCAAACAATTTGTACAATGATATATAAGAGTTATGGTATTCTGTGAAACCGAATTGTATAAAATGTTGTATACATTTCAAGAAACGGTTCATGGGAAGTGAAGTTTCCGTAAGGGTAACCCCGATATTTTCGGCTAACCCGGACTTGTATACTAATCTTACGAGGCCCTGCACTTCCATTCTTAGGTCTAATATTTCTGTCATACCAACCAAAGTTATATTCTAAATACCATTTGGCATCATTATGGCATCAAAAAAATATATATATATATACAACTTTCATACCTGGAGACGTTGGCGCTCCCCTGTTACTCCCTATTAAAGTGATAAAGGCACCCACGGTGAAAATGAAGCCCAGAGGATGACACAATGAATACAGCCACATTTTTTGCTCTATATGCCGCGGAACACTTCTTATAATGCCAAGATATGTTTTGATGCTCTTTGGTTGCGAAAAGTTTACACAAATATTTTAATACGAGGATGCACATGGCAAATCTGTGTTTGGTACCATTAGCAGACAGTTCGTTTATTTGTATTGTTTCATGGCATGCTATTCTGACGTTTACGTTGATATTGAAGGGTATCTTAGGTCATGCTGTAACGTTTTCATGTAGTGTCATTGCTTATGCTCACGTCGTGAATGACGAGAGAGAGAAATGAAGAGATGTAGGCCTAAAAATATTTTTTAAATAATGACAAATAATAAAACACAATAAAGTAAAGGTTTATTCATTATGAAATACATTTAAAACAGATATTAAATTACCATCTAAGGTTTAATGAAAAGAAAATACTAAGAGAAAAGAAAAGTTAAAAATCATCGATTACAATAATTTGTTTTACTATTTATAAGAGGTGCAGCAGTTAGATACATGTAAAAGTTTTTTTTTTCCTTTTTCTTAAAATTTAAAGTCTACCTTGTCTTGGAAAAAAATTAATAAGTCCATAGGTCGGTTGTCTCTTATCAATCATAATCTTTTCGGTTTTAGAGAAAGAAAGAAAGAAATTTTCGACAAATGCTTTGCCAGCAGAGAACACGTACGTTTGGCGTTTAAAACTTAACATGTGAATTTTATTTCCTAAAATCTTTCACCGCTATTTACTAGCATTTCTTCAGATTCGATCAATGTCCATATGGACATCTTTCCTACGATCTGTCGATAAACTGTTAACTTAAAGTACTTAAGTCAAGAAATTGAATAAGTCGTTGACCTGCGTAAAAAGACGCAGTTACTTAATGTAGCCTACGGTTGCCACCTGTGTCACTCGTGAGTTGCAGCTTATTAATGTTTACATTAAAGTTAAAGAAAATAATTCACTGCCTTATCAGAAGAGTTAATTGAAAATATTCCTTCGTAAATTTCGATAAAATCCCTGACAATGTGTAGGCCTACAGTTATACTCACGTAAGTATGTAGGCCCTATAACTGGGCGCATTTTATTTGGATATTGTTAATTGGAATAATCTAATTTTTTGTCCAACAAGTTTTCAGTTTATGGTGGTTTGCCTGGTTGAAATGTGTAAAATCCCTCTTTTATAAATCCACTGGGCATACTTCACCTAAAGGTAAAAAGGTTGGTATTGATTTTAAAATGTTGTTTGGGTATATTGTATCTCCTTTCATAAAAAAAAGAAATGAACAAAAATGCTATATGAATATACTGTTCAGGGTGTTACAGCCACTATTTTAATTTTATTCGAGTCCATTCCTAGCACGAACTTCATATCTTACCAGAAAATCAGTCAGAAAGCGCAGATCTTCGCAAAGGCTCACTTCTTGATTAATTAAGCGGCTATAGGCCTATATTATAAAAGATAAACTTAATTCTCATTATTGAAATTAAATAATTAACTAAATGATTTGCTCGACTTTATTATAAATTGATTTGTTAATAAGTGCAATTTTCATAAATTGGTTAATTAATAAGCGCAATTTTCATTACAACTAATTCATTAATCATAATATCTTGCCCATTAATTAATTTTGTAGTATACCCCCCCACCCTGTAACTTTCTGTAACTTTCACTTTTCAAACAGTTTTTTACATTTTCTTGTTCATGTATGTCAAAGCTGTTGAAATAAAATGCTTTTGTAATTACCTGTGGACTTTTTATTTGTTTTAATCACGTTTAATCCAGCCCATTGAAATACAAAGTTAGAATCTTCAATTTACACCCGCAGTCAATAACTTGCCGCGTTTTCGTTGGCTAACTCAAAGGTAATTTTATGTGAACAAGTAGCTCATAATAATTTCACAGAGAAAGTCCAAGTATACAATGTATCAATCCTATGTTCACATAAAATAAGGTAGAGTTAGCCAACGAAAACGCGGCAAGTTATTGACTGCGGGTACATTGTAAATTTTCACATTGTATTTCAATGGGGTGGATTAAACGTGATTAAAACTAATAAAAAGACCACAGGTAATTACAAAAACATTTTATTTCAACAGTTTTGACATAGGTGAAAAAGACAATGTAAAAAAATGTTTGAAAAATGAAAGTTTCAGGAAGTTACAGGGTGGGGGGGTATACTACAAAAGTANCAGACATCGGACAATAGAAAGGCTTGCGTGTAATCTCCTTCTGTTATAACTCCTTGGATAAATTAAGCGGTTATATATTATAATAGATAAACTTAATTCTCATTACTGAAATTAAATAATTAACTAAATGATTTGCTCGACTTTCATTATAAATTGATTTGTTAATAAGTGCAATCTTCATAAATTGGTTAATTAATAAGCGCAATTTTCATTACAACTAATTCATTAATCACAATATCTTGCCCATCAATTAATTTGACCCATCCTGAAAATTTCACCAGAAATTTCTCCATATTTATTGTGTAATGTTGCCAGACAAACATATATTTTAATTAACAATTAAATAAATGGGTCATCGCCAAAATCTAATGTTTTGTTACTTGTTTCTCTCCATTCTTTTTCTGAATACATCGAAATCCAGTGATCGAAATCCGTCCATGTGGCGAACAGACGAACCAAAAAAGAAATTTCCATCCTTCAATAAGTGAAGAGCAGTGCACTCAAAACGAGGTCACGTCAACCTACAGTGGAAAGTTGCAAGCTTAGAAAAATGTAAGGTAAGTCTATCCGGATGTATAAAATTGTATTATATGAGTCAGTTCGTAATACTCTAATAAGGATACGGATGTTCAGTGCTTTGTCTAAAGATGCAATACGCTTTTGATTCCATGCAAACCTCGTGTTGACCCTTATGTTTTCAAGGTCAGGACAGAAGGAAAACACTACACAGAAGCTAGTGGTATATATATACGACTAACTGAGAAGTATTATAGGATTCATGTGAAAGGGTAAAATTTTAGATATATTATATTTAACTATTAATAATATTTATATTTAACTCTCTCTCTCTCTCTCTCTCTCTCTCTCTCTCTCTCTCTCTCTCTGATCCCCCCCACCTTTCTAGAGGATTTATTATTTATCTTTTAATTATTTATATATCAGATTTTCGTAACTTTTGTTCACAGCTCGTGTGTTTGAATGCTTCCATCAACTTTACTTAAAAAATGTCAAATACCTTTTCAGATAGCAATGGATAATCCTGGTGAAGATGAATCTCCAGACAGTGCAAGTGGACGTACTGATACAGAGGTAGACAATATGGAGCAGGATGATGCTCTGCACCCAGCAAGTGGCACCCCTGTCACAATAACTGGAAGGGAAGCCAGTCAGACACAAAGTGAGCTTTCAGAGTCCCCACCCAGTCACTCTGAAAGTAGCCAGGAAGATGTTGCTGAAAAAGTAACACAGGAAGATGAGGAGGAATCAGAAAGTGGGGTTGATGGGCAGTCGGACTTTAGTGAAGATATAACCTGTCTAATTGCGGACAGTATACATGGTGCTGATGGAGTGGAGACGCAGACTTGCTTACCTCATTCTATACTAAAGCATCAGACACAGGATGATAGGGAGCCTATACCAGGTGAATTTTCAGTGATGGCAATTTCCCTCTTTTTGATGATTTTCTTCCTTTTTGGTGTACTTTAAATATAAAAGAGGGTTTAGAAAATTGCTAGATTTTCTATGAATTGTTATAATCCAGGGTAAATTCACCTCTTTACTAGTAAGCAATTTTGTGTTCCTAGCTTTTGTAATGGATAACGTTTGCATGAAAACGGGGTAAACATATTTGCTTTCAGTTGCCAAATTCTATCCATCTTTCACTGAATACGATAAAATTATATTTAACACAAGGTTTTGAAAAATTAATGTATTTTTAGTTGTGGACGATATGAAGCCACAGATGAAACTCAGGTGGCGTTCCTTATCAGTGTCTGAGGATCCCATTGATCCTAGACAGTTTGATCCACCTAAGTTCCACCGATCAGTCTCGGCAAGTGATGACACCACAGACCTGACAACTAGGGGGATACATGTCACTGAACTGATACAGTTACGCAAAGTCAGGTTTCAGGATGCAATATCTGAAGAGGAGGAAGAATATAAGAAGAAAAAATCCACAAGGATAAATCCTTTAGGCGAGGTTGTGAGAATCACCCCCTCGCGGCGATCAGTTCCCCGGAATTTAAGCATGGAAGGACAAAGGCACCTGTGCAGTGTGACAAATTTACGGTTTCGGCAGAGACGGCGTGGGAGTGCATCATCAGCAAAATCTGGTGATGCTTCTGAACCTGAGAACGAAATGTGTTCATCTGAGGAAGAGAGTATACAGGACTACAAACCTGTCACATTTTTTACGGAGGACGATGAACCACAAACATTTCATGTGAGGTATCCCCATGTGTTAAAAGGTCCATTGGATGTGAACGAGGATGGATTGGAAAATCTGCATTCGCAGTCTCTCATGGAAGCAGTAACTGAGGAAGAGGAGGTGGAAATTCCAACAGGACTACACAGAGTCCTCTCAGTCACTATTGGTGGTTTAAACAGGGTGCTTACTAGGCTACAGCTACATAGACACAGTATTGCTGCTCCACCTCCAGACCCTCTTCAAATCCTACATCATGGAGATCTCATGTCAGATTTATCACACAGTGGAAATGTTCCTGACAGCGAAGGTTACCGCAGCCACCTCAGAAGATTCTCTACTCAGAGCGATGATTCTTTGGCCAGTCAGGAGACACGTACAACAGAATTAAATCGTTCTTCTAGCATGGACTCTGATACGTTTGTGGATTTTACTGTCCGACCTGCAAAAGAGGAACGCAAACTGTCTTTGATACATCGAGCTACTTCGTGTATTTTTGATGAGTATTATAAACCTTGGTGGAAGAGACATCGTCCTACAGGGAAGTGGGCTGTAGCCTTCTGCCTATCCTTATCTTGGTTGTTGGTATTTTTGACTTTGTAAGTAAATTTTGGGCTTTGTTTTGATTTTGTAATTTTAACTGGTGATTCTTGGTAAATTTCCTGTAACTGGACAAGAAAAAAGTGTTATTTATATTTACTTGTATTCACTTTTGGAGAGACACAGAGAGGGAGAGACAGAGAGAGATTGGGGATACTGTTAATTGTCACCACACTTCAATTTTTTCAGTATTCTAATTAACACAATTGCAAGAAGTATCTGTCCCAAAAAGAATGAATGATTGTTTGCAGCCCTCTGATGTCACAAATTAAATTACCTAAATCAATTGATTTTTATCTTTATAAAATCTTCAGCTTACTGTATGCAGTATTAACTTACACCCCACCTCCAAAGTTGGACTGGTGGCAAACCACTGTGATATACCAAATATATCCAAGGAGTTTTCAAGACTATAATCATGATGGCATTGGGGATCTTCGGGGTATGTTTCAAATATTAAAATATTTGTCTTTATTTGTGTTATATCTCAGTCTGTGTTCCCATAACCTTATTGTACTAGTAGAATCGATCTTTCTCAGCAGGGATACTTGCTAAGGCACCTTCAGTCAGTGCCATCAGCTAAATTGTCTGGCACGCCCCTTGCAAAGCAACATGAACAACGTCATGGACCACAATGTTTCTCTGACTTTACCCAAGTGGTTTAGGTTATGGAGAGAGTGCGAGACATTTCAGCCACTTAAACTGAGTGCATTTAACGAGAATTCCCTAGTAGTTAGATTGATTCAGTTTGTACAATAAGGTTATGAGAATGGTACTGGAAGGGGTACTTCAAATGTTTGAGACCTATTTTTTTCAGCTGCTAAGATTGTAAAATGAAATGAAAATTTCCCTCTTCCAGGGATTGAGGAGCGTTTAGATTACTTTAAAACCATTGGCGTGGACACAATCTGGTTGAGTCCCATATACGATAGTCCCATGAGAGATTTTGGTTACGATGTCACAAACTACACCAAAGTGTGGCCGACCTTTGGAACCATGTCGGACTTTGAACATCTGGTGAACGAGGCCCATGACAAAGGTAAGTTTTTTTTTCTGGAAAATCAATAAAATGGTTTTTTTTTTTTTTTTGGTCAAATTTTCTGTTTTGTTTCTTATTTGTAACCTCTGTTTAGCAGCTAATTGTTGTGTCAGAAATCTCACAATGGTGAAAAAGTAATGTAAACATTGATGAAATCATGCAGTTTGTTTTGTTCAGTCCTGGTTATGTTATTTTATTTGATCATTGTAAAGTAATTTTAAAATGTTAATAGAATTGAGATAGTGTGATGTTTATTTTCAGACATGCTTCTCTTGCATGTTTAATTACAAATGAAGAATGGGTATTTCAATGGCTTGTTTATTATTATTATTATCGTTGTTATTGTTGTTGTTGTTACGGAAAAACAACAGTTACAAAATTAAAGCTGCAGCAATTCAAAAAACATCTGTAAAAAATTACTAAAAATAACAGTTTTCTGTTTCAATCCAGGCCTGTATGTGATTCTAGACTACATCCCTAACCACTCCTCCAATGAGACAGAATGGTTTATCAGAAGTCGCCATGCCAAGGACTCGTCTGATATCTACAGCTACTACTACGTGTGGAAGGACTGTGGGGAAAATGGCAGCTGGGTGCCTACAAACTGGGTAGGAGAGCTATTTCCCAAAAAATACTGCAAATAATGAGTGATTAATAATCTCTCTATCTCTCACTTTATGGGGAAGTGATGCAATTGTGTTGAGTGTCTGTATTACTTATTTTTTAATGAAAAAAATAATTCTTATCCTGGAACTTAAATTGAATCGGAAATCATGACATTTTGACCTCAATGCAAGGCCTTCAGGTGAACTGATTTTGACTTGTCACCGATGTGAAGTAATTTTTCCATTATCTTAGTAAAATATAAATGGATGGATTTTGATGTATTCATCAAGTATTTTGCACCCCAAAATTATGTTTTAAGATTTTCAGTAGCAGGTTGCCTCTTGTTTTCCATTGCAGAGAAGTTTGTTTGGGAAGTCTGCCTGGGAGTGGGATCCTGTGCGCAAACAGTGCTATCTTCACCAGTTTCTGCCCTCTCAGCCAGACTTTGACTTCAGGAACCCTCTAGTCATTGAAGAGATGGAGGTAGACTGTTTTTGTAAATAAAAAAGTGAATATTAGCCCTTTGGAGTGAACGCAAAGTGGGCTTGAATGGGTTTAGAATTTTACAGTGATTATTATGTTTATTCTCACATAGAAAAAGTGCTTGAAAATCATCTGTGAATTAGTTCGGCCACATCACTGTACAGTTTTATGTCATATGTCAATTTTATTTCAACTATGCAAATGCAATCAAAACTTAGAAAATTAAAAAAAATAAAAATTACAAATTGGTTTACAGCTAAACCACATCTGGTTCAAAATTGTTTTCTCAGGCTGCCAAGCATATGGCAGTCTTCTTGCATTCAATTTTACATCAGCTAGATTTTTACGTGATTAGAAAAAGACCTCTTGCAAAATGTTAATTTCAATTTTATGTTCTTTACTTGAAACTTTCCTTTTAGGAAGTGTTAAAATTCTGGATGGAGAAGGGAGTTGATGGGTTTCGCGTGGACTCTATTAAGTTTCTCTTTGAGGACTATTTGTATAGGAATGAGAGCATTGACAACCCAGACTTGGACCCAGTAAGTCTCTTTAATGCCACACCAGGAATTCCCTTCTTTATATGTGTAAAAAAGTGATTTGCAACAAACCAGATTTTTATGAATTTTTTTTTTAAATGGGGGAATAAAAGAGATAAATGATAAGAATTTCTTAGTTATTAACATATGTTAATTACAAAATATCCTCTACATACATTATGAGTTTTTTTCCAGTTATCTTTTTATGGATACATTTAGTGCCTATATTTATGTTCAATCTCTCTTCATTTTCATGTCATTGCTCTTGTTATCTGCATGATTATCAACAAAAAATAATTTTTGAAATGAGCCAATATTTAAATCATTCATTTTTGAATCATATCAAGTTAATAAATACACATATGTCACATTACACAGCATTTATTGTGATAATTTTCAAATTGCAATTTACATTTTGACACTTTTAGGATAGGTACGAATATCTTAAACACAACCTGACAGCATCTCTGCAAGAGTTATACTACATTGTGGCTAGATGGCGCCACTTGCTCAATGAATGGGGAAAACTTCATGGGAGAAAAATGTATGACAATGTGTTTATGAATTATCCACTTCATTTGTTGATAAAAGGAATGGGAATTTTATTATTTACTTAAAGTCTTGGTTGTCTTGTTTGTATGTATGAATTATCTATCATGTCATCATTGTTGATACTTACAGTGTTATAAATTGGTGTTACTTAAAATTCTAAGACGTGCTTATCTGTGTCATTTATATAAATTTCTTTTATGTGTAATGTGTAAAGTGAGCTGCATTGAAATCTAACACAAACAATTGTAATTTGTTAATGCGTGCAAACAACAGAAAAAAAAAACTATTTGTGTCTCTAATTTGTGAACAGAGTCCTAATTGGTGAGGCGTATGGTGAAACAGAAGAAGTAATGCGACTCCATGGAGAGTACACTTGTGAAGGGACAGATTACCCATTCAACTTCAACCTCATCTTCCTGAACAGAACCTGTGGAGGCAACTGTGTGTATAAGCTTGTAGATGACTGGATGGGGAAAATGAAGAAGAATTTCTGGGCAAACTGGGTGGTACGTTTTGTGGATACTTTTATATCCGAATTGGGATTTTTGGTAATACCCCATTTACATCGGGCTTGCCTTAGCTTGGATAACAATTTTTGGCCTACTTTCGCCATCAGTCCTTGGGAAATACCCTGGGTTTGCAGGGTGGTATATTTTGTGATCTTGATAGTCTTTCATATTGCCCCTTTTGCCTCCATCTGGTTTATGCTAACTTAACATTTGTCAGCTCTAGCTGGTTATTTTGTAAATCACTGCTGCCTTTGTCCGAAAGGCATTTCAGAATGCTTATATTATCCTTTTGAGTTTATAACTAAAGATGGTTTGATGGTTTATAAGTACAAAAGGTACTGTTATGGATTCCAGGGAAATATATCAATTGCATTTTTCTCCAAAATCCTGTAAACAGTAAGTTTACTGTTACAGTCTGCAAATGTATTCAGCAAGAATCAAGAATGGTATCAAAGAGGCTGCTACTTGTAATATCAATATTTTGGGTCACTTTGACCAAAGTAATTAACTAAGACGAAACTTATCCATTGTAACTGTGACAATTTTTACTATGAAATTCCCACTTTTAGTTTGATAGCATCAACATGTTGGGCATTTGATTTTTTTAGCTTGGAACCCTGACAGTTATTGTTCATTTTTACTCTATTTCAGTTAGGTAACCATGACAACCCCAGAATAGCCACCAAGATGGGCCCACAGTTTGTGAATGCACTGAACATGCTGTTGCTGCTACTTCCTGGGACTCCCACTACTTACTATGGAGAAGAACTTGGCATGGAAAATATAGACCAGCCTCAACCCATCAGAGACCCCTTTGGGCTGATGTTTAATGTAAGGGAAATTGGTTCAGAGTCGATAGTCTGATTAGTTTTGATGTTATTATCATCATTTTTGAGTTCATTTCTGAATCTGGGTTTCTTTTGCAGCCCAAATGTTGAATCTACTTTAATTTTGATGTAATGAAAGGTAAACTATTTCCCTACTTTTTAATTAATTGTTGTTTTATTTTATTCTTTATTTTATCTCATTTTATGTATTTATTGGGCCAATTTTGTTGTGAATGTAACCTCACAATATTGGCTGGTTGAAATTATCACTGAATGACATTTAATCACAGAATGAACCAGTCATAATAAATAAAACTGGAAGAAGCTTGCTGATTTTTCCAGGGATTTTTTGCCCATCCAATTTTTTTTTCACCTTGGTTACTTTTGCATCACACCTCTTACCAGACATTTTAAGTGCACATTGATCCCTAGAAATCCCAATGGAAAATACGATCATTAATAATGGTATTACTATCTGCTCTCAGCAATGATATGTATTATGCTGGTTGGTCCTGTATTTTAAAAATTTGGTGTTGATTTTAGTGCACCATTTCTCTTCTGTTTTGGCTGAAATGAGGCCAAATCTGTCATTTTGCTCTATAAAAGAGGTGCCATGTCTCACTCATTCTTTTGGATGCAATCATGATTATATTTGCAGCATTGTCCCAATCTTTAACTTGTGATGCAATGTTTTAATCATTATTCCAGGACACATCTCGTGATCCAGAACGTTCCCCCATGCAGTGGAGTCGTGGACGCCATGCTGGGTACAGCAATGGTTCCGAGGCTTGGCTTCCAGTTCATCCAAACTACAAGACTGGCTATACTGTAGAAGTAAGTGTGTGTGTGTGTGTGTGTGATAAAATTAATTTTATTAGAAAGTGCTGGCTTTAAAAATAAAGGTACTTAGAATAATGTCTTCCATTTCTTGCTTAGTACAGTTTTGGATATGCCTAATGATATTGTGTTGCAGGACCAGTTAAAGGACCCAGAATCCCACCTTAGTGTCTACATGTCACTAGTCAGACTACGTCAGGAATACGCTTTCCTCTATGGCAACTTCCACTATGCCATCATTGATGATAAAATCTTCTCCTTTGTAAGAGAATGGCCAGGAAGTGTGGGACAACCAGTGTAAGTGGTTTGCTTTGCATTGATTGAAAAGTCCACATCAATGCACCCTTTTTATACAGAATGTAAAAAGAAATAGAACTGAAATGTAATCAAAGGTTAAAGAATGAATAAAAAATAAGCTAAAATAAAGCTGCAACCAAATTATAAAAAATCTGTGAGTAAAATGAATTTTATTTGATAAAGAATTCATTATTGGAGGTTAACAAAATGGTTCTTAACAAAAAATGAATATTAAAATTGTACAAAAAATGTGTTTTTTTTTCTCTCGTTCCAGTTACCTTATTGCCATCAATTTTGGCAATGAGACTTGCCTGACCGACTTCACACTCTCTGCCAGGTTTCATGTCCCCAAGAAAGGCTACGTCATCGAAAACACCAGGCAGAATATTTCAGAGAAACTGGCCATCGGAAAGAAGATAAAGTTAAACCAAGTGGAATTGGAGCCAGGCCAGGGTATTGTTGTGCAGTGGTATGTTTGGAGATCCAGACTGGATGCTTTTATGGACTACATAATCGGGATATTCTATAAGAAACCAAAGAAGAAAACGGCTTTTTATCAAAATTACAAAAAGGAGCCAATCGCTACTGATTTGAATAACCCATTAAAGGTTAAAAAGCATGCGGAAAACATGCTCCATCAAGCTCAGGAGGCTAAGAATGCACTTAATACCATGGTAGATATCATTGGTCAAAATAAGGCAGATAGAAAACATGACAGCATAGGTTATGTCCCAGTTAGCTCAAATTCTACAAGCTACAAAACAAAAAAAGAGCAGTCTAGTAGTATAGAGGCACAGGGTCAGGAAAGGGCAGTCCATAAGAACAATATTCAGGTTTCTGATAAAACTAGCCACTCCAGGAATGCATTGGATGTGAAAGGTTATCAACACTCAGATGACTCCATGCGTGGTCATAAGATGACCTATAGAGTATCAATGAAGGACACAGGCCAGTTAGACAACAAGGACAAGGGTCATGAAAGTAAGGCTAGTGGAACCGAAGATTCTGATAAAGTTCTCAAAACGAGAGCTGTAGAAAAACAAAGGTCGAAAAGAAATATTGCTTGATGAAGGCTGGGAGGTTAGAAATTAGATGATTTTAGATTGAGTCTAGAAGAGCATATCTAGTCAGTTATTATTATTATGCCTCTAATTAATTTTTCATGTCAAGATGCACATATACAGAGTCATGCAAATTTACATGCTTAGTGTGGTTTTAACATTATCATATAACTGTGTTTCTAGACAACATCAGTTGCACATAACTAGTCTGTTGATTCTCTTAAGTTATACACAAAATTTTAAAAAGATGACTTTTATACCAATGAATGCATATGGCAAGGTTCTTGGATTTTTTGGTGCAGCCACTGAGGCTTGTTGATGCAATTAAAGTAGCCTTGGTACAAGTACATGTCTGCACATTTGACAGCTTTTGCTGCCTAATTGTTGTTGATTTGTTATCTGACATGTGTTCCACATCTGCATTTGCATTACTGCAATCTTATATATACTGTAATAATTTATATTTTAGGGTGAAAGTCATTTTGTAATACTCAAAGTATTGGTATGAAATTCTGCTTTATATTTATTATGTATTTGTTCATCCTTGTCCCCATGATAAACATTTTATATGAAACTTACTGTTATAAATATTATTATTTAACTTTGAGACTTGGTTGAGAAAGTATAAGGAAAGTTAAAAAGTTCAACATTTTCTGCCAGTTTTCCAATTGAAAACCAGACTTTTTACAGAACACATCTAGTTGATTAAATCAAAGTTTGTCAGAGACAACCCAAATAAGATTATGAAGAAAACTGGCAGACCCAGAATACATCAGTGAATGGGATTTTTCCCTGTCCTCTGAACGTTACGTGATATTGTAACAAAATATTATAGTTGTCACACTCCGTGTGCCATTCTAGACTTGTTTTTATACAATTTATATATTTTATTTTACATATTTATTAACACATAAAATCATAATGCTAGATATGCACAAGTAACCACTTGACATAGTGGTATTCATCAGTGGCTTGCATCTGGCATAATTGTTATGGATCTCTCTTTATATTTAAGCATCTTTTTATATTTGATGCCATATATAACTGCATTGTATGATAATCAGGTTTTAGCAAACTACATGTACACAATCTCTATAACAGTTATTATTGTTATTTTAAAGCAGATGACCAATGAAAAACATTTTCTAAAATCAAAATTGGTAGGCTGCCGTTTGGGATTGGTCATGCATAGATACCAGTAGTTCTAGCTAGGAGGGTTCAAAACACATAGAGAGCAGTTGATTACCTATTCTGCAGCTGAAGGTGTGTAATAAGATCCTGCTAGTCACGAGACTGATTAATCTTTGGGTACTGATTTGTTTGTCTGCTCAAACCACAACACAGGTGGTATTTTAGTGCTTTGGTTGGTAAGACATTTATCAACACCTTTCGTTGCCAAATAATAAAATTATGGTTAAACTACTCATAATTGGACATATTGCAGGGTTCAACATTGTGGTGGCTGCGGGTGGGACAACTGAGGGATTGGATTAGCTGCTTATAGTGAAATCAGATGACCCGTTGAGATGTGCTGCACTAAGATAGTGGGGTCCAACTTGGCTGTCAACATGACATTTAAGGTGTTCCAGTCTAAGTTTTGCTTCATAGACGAAGACATAACATTATGGCAACAGCTGGTTGTTAGTTTTCCGTGTTGTATTTTGGGTGTACATCTATTTGCAGCTGTAGTACATCAAACATTTATGCTGAGGCAGAATTCAGGTTGTTGTTTGAAGGTAAAAAAGCCCTTACTTTGGAATGTCAATGGTTCGATTGCAAGCTGAGCCAAGTAACCCCAACTTGAATCTCCCTAGAAAAAGGCACTGGACTGGACAGGTGGGGCAACTTTTTAGGGGAGGGGAAGGGGCGATCGAGCGATGTACCTTAGTGTAAACGCAGTCTTCGACTTCGCATTAACAGCGGGTGACTAAATCTATACTTCCACTTATCTGCACTTTTTTTTTTTGTGACTGCCTATTTATTTTATCCCTATATACAACTGGCACATACATACAGTTATTTCTTCGTGTCAGGTAATACGGGACTGGTTCTCTAGAGCAAATAGATACATAATTTGTCACGGGTATGAATATTACTATATACATGCGCACCAATTAAAAGAATAAAAAGAAAAACTAAAACGGCTTTGCGTTTTGAAACAAATGACTTGTTAGAAATTTTATTTTATTTTCACATGAAAGGCAAATATGTTATCAAGACGGAAAAACATTTACCTCAGTAGTCACAACACTACTATCTAAACGATATATTGCTTTAAAAGTGAAATATGCAATTGTTCATTTGTGGAATTTAAGTCCAAATTGAAGAATCGTTACAGGAATTCTAAGATCAAAATTAAATGACAAATAAACGAGCTGCAATTTGGAGAGACGAACAAGTCTTTAAATCCAAACACGTACATGCACCAGCCGATGATTAATCTAAACGAAACATGACATGTTGTTGGCATAGCATATTGTTTGCTCCTTATTAGCCTAGACCGGTACATGTGGCAGCACATTTGCTATGCATCGCATGTGTGTCTGTGATCAGATGAGCGTGTACAATTCCATATACAGTACAATTCAAAAATAAAAGTTTTGATCAGTTGGATGATACTTGATACATCAATAATAATGATGATAATTGTAATAATAATATTGATTAAAAATTAGCGCAAAAAGCTATTTGTAGGCCAAAGGTGGTCACGCCCTACTGTAAAAGTTTTTGTTTTATTACAAGGTACTTTTATCCACGAAAGTTTCACGACTGGATCGCAAGATTTCTGAAAAAAAAAAAAAAATGCAACCTGGCTTCAGCTAAGTAAACGTTTTCTTTAGAAATTTTCGCAATAAATAATTTGAACAGTAAGTCTTGCTTTACTTACAATTTTGTTAAATATGTAGACTTAAATTAATGATGTAATAAGATGAAATGAAACTAAAAATCTACAGCTTGTCTCGCTACTGTACGTTATATCGGATATTTCGCAAAAATCGAATTTTTAATTATATAAAGTTAATCCACATTGCTTAATGCAACTAAACTGTCCCGCATTATCTAAAAAAAACTAAAAAACAGAAAACAGTGNTTGGCCCTATATCAATTGCATTTTTCACCAAAATCCTGTCAACAGTAAGTTTACTGTTACAGTGTGCAAATGTATTCAGCAAGAATGAAAATGGTATCAAAGAGGCTGCTACTTGTAATATCAATATTTTGGGTCACTTTGACCAAAGTAATTAACTAAGACGAAACTTATCCATTGTAACTGTGACAATTTTTACTATGAAATTCTCACTTTTAGTTTGATAGCATCAACATGTTGGGCATTTGATTTTTTTAGCTTGGAAGCCCTGACAGTTATTGTTAATTTTTACTCTATTTCAGTTAGGTAACCATGACAACCCCAGAATAGCCACCAAGATGGGCCCACAGTTTGTGAATGCACTGAACATGCTGTTGCTGCTACTTCCTGGGACTCCCACTACTTACTATGGAGAAGAACTTGGCATGGAAAATATAGACCAGCCTCAACCCATCAGAGACCCCTTTGGGCTGATGTTTAATGTAAGGGAAATTGGTTCAGAGTCGATAGTCTGATTAGTTTTGATGTTATTATCATCATTTTTGAGTTCATTTCTGAATCTGGGTTTCTTTTGCAGCCCAAATGTTGAATCTACTTTAATTTTGATGTAATGAAAGGTAAACTATTTCCCTACTTTTTAATTAATTGTTGTTTTATTTTATTCTTTATTTTATCTCATTTTATGTATTTATTGGGCCAATTTTGTTGTGAATGTACCCTCACAATATTGGCTGGTTAAAATTATCACTGAATGACATTTAATCACAGAATGAACCAGTCATAATAAATAAAACTGGAAGAAGCTTGCTGATTTTTCCAGGGATTTTTTGCCCATCCAATTTCTTTTTTCACCTTGGTTACTTTTGCATCACATCTCTTACCAGACATTTTAAGTGCACATTGATCCCTAGAAATCCCAATGGAAAATAAGATCATTAATAATGGTATTACTATCTGCTCTCAGCAGTGATATGTATTATACTGGTTGGTCCTGTATTTTAAAAATTTGGTGTTGATTTTAGTGCACCATTTCTCTTCTGTTTTGGCTGAAATGAGGCCAAATCTGCCATTTTGCTCTATAAAAGAGGTGCCATGTCTCACTCCCTCTTTTGGATACAATCATGATTATATTTGCAGCATTGTCCCAATATTTTAACTTGTGATACAATGTTTTAATCATTATCCCAGGACACATCTCGTGATCCAGAACGTTCCCCCATGCAGTGGAGTCGTGGACGCCATGCTGGGTACAGCAATGGTTCCGAGGCTTGGCTTCCAGTTCATCCAAACTACAAGACTGGCTATACTGTAGAAGTAAGTGTGTGAGTGTGTGTGTGTGAAAATTTATTTTATTAGAAAGTGCTGGCTTTAAAAATAAAGGTACTTAGAATAATGTCTTCCATTTCTTTCATAGTACAGTTTTGGATATGCCTAATGATATTGTATTGCAGGACCAGTTAAAGGACCCAGAATCCCACCTCAGTGTCTACATGTCACTTGTCAGACTGCGTCAGGAGTACGCTTTCCTCTATGGCAACTTCCACTATGCCATCATTGATGATAAAATCTTCTCCTTTGTAAGAGAATGGCCAGGAAGTGTGGGACAACCAGTGTAAGTGGTTTGCTTTGCATTGATTGAAAAGTCCACAGCAATGCACCCTTTTTATACAGAATGTAAAAAGAAATAGAACTGAAATGTAATCAAAGGTTAAAGGGCAAAATGAATTAATAATAAGCTAAAATAAAGCTGCAACAAAATTATTAAAAATCTGTGAGTAAAATGAATTTTATTTGATAAAGAATTCATTATTGGAGGTTAACAAAATGGTTCTTAACAAAAAATAAATATTAAAATTGTACAAAAAACGTGTTTTTTTTTCTCTCGTTCCAGTTACCTTATTGCCATCAATTTTGGCAACGAGACTTGCCTGACTGACTTCACACTCTCTGCCAGGTTTCATGTCCCCAAGAAAGGCTACGTCATCGAAAACACCAGGCAGAATATTTCAGAGAAACTGGCCATCGGAAAGAAGATAAAGTTAAACCAAGTGGAATTGGAGCCAGGCCAGGGTATTGTTGTGCAGTGGTATGTTTGGAGATCCAGACTGGATGCTTTTATGGACTACATAATCGGGATATTCTATAAGAAACCAAAGAAGAAAATGGCTTTTTATCAAAATTACAAAAAGGAGCCAATCGCTACTGATTTGAATAACCCATTAAAGGTTAAAAAGCATGCAGAAAACATGCTCCATCAAGCTCAGGAGGCTAAGAATGCACTTAATACCATGGTAGATATCATTGGTCAAAATAAGGCAGATAGAAAACATGACAGCATAGGTTATGTCCCAGTTAGCTCAAATTTTACAAGCTACAAAACGAAAAAAGAGCAGTCTAGTAGTATAGAGGCACAGGGTCAGAAAAGGGCAGTCCATAAGAACAATATTCAGGTTTCTGATAAAACTAGCCACTCCAGGAATGCATTGGATGTGAAAGGTTATCAACACTCAGATGACTCCAACAAGGACAAGGGTCGTGAAAGTAAGGCCAGTGGAACTCAAGATTCTGATAAAATTCTCAAAATGAGAGCTGTAGAAAAACAAAGGTCGAAAAGAAATATTGCTTGATGAAGGCTGGGAGGTTAGAAATTAGATGATTTTAGATTGAGTCTAGAAGAGCATATCTAGTCTTCTATTTTCAGTTATTATTTTTATGCCTCTAATTCATTTTTCATGTCAAGATGCACATATACAAAGTTGTGCAAATTTACATGCTTAGTGTGGTTTTAACATTATCATATAACTGTGTTTCTAGACAACATCAGTTGCACATAACTAGTCTGTTGATTCTCTTAAGTTATACACAAAATTTTAAAAAGATGACTTTTATACCAATGAATGCATATGGCAAGGTTCTTGGATTTTTTGGTGCAGCCACTGAGGCTTGTTGATGCAATTAAAGTAGCCTTGGTACAAGTACATGTCTGCACATTTGACAGCTTTTGCTGCCTAATTGTTGTTGATATGTTATCTGACATGTGTTCCACATCTGCATTTGCATTACTGCAATCTTATATATACTGTAATCAGTTATATTTTAGGGTGGAAGTCATTTTGTAATACTCAAAGTATTGGTATGAAATTCTGCTTTATATTTATTATGTATTTGTTCGTCCTTGTCCCCATGATAAACATTTTATATGAAACTTACTGTTATAAATATTATTATTTAACTTTGAGACTTGGTTGAGAAAGTATAAGGAAAGTTAAAAAGTTCAACATTTTCTGCCAGTTTTCCAATTGAAAACCAGACTTTTTACAGAACACATCTAGTTGATTAAATCAAAGTTTGTCAGAGACAACCCAAATAAGATTATGAAGAAAACTGGCAGACCCAGAATTCATCAGTGAATGGGATTTTTCCCTGTCCTCTGAATGTTACATGATATTGTAACAAAATTTTATAGTTGTCACACTCCGTGTGCCATTCTAGACTTGTTTTTATACAATTTATATATTTTATTTTATATATTTATTAACACATAAAATCATAATGCTAGATGTGCACAAGTTACCACTTGACATAGTGGTATTCATCAGTGGCGTGCATTTTGCATAATTGTTATGGATCTCTCTTTATATTTAAGCATCTTTTTATATTTGATGCCGTATGGAACTGCATTGTATGATAATCAGGTTTTAGCATACTATGTGTACACAATCTCTATAACAGTTAAAAAGTATTCTCTATTGTAATTTTTAAACAATGAATAACTTTTTTTAAAAATCAAAATTGGTAAGCTGCCGTTTGGGATTGGTCATGCATAGATACCAGTAGTTCCAGTAGCTAGCAGGGTTGAAAACACATAGGAGTTAATTAACTGTTCTGCAGCTGAAGGTGTATAAAAAGATCCTGCTAGTCATGAGACTAATTAATCTTTGGGTACTGATTTGTTTGTCTGCTCCAACCGCAAAACAGGTGGTATTTCAGTGTTTTGGTTGGTAAGACATTTATCAACACCTTTCGTTGCCAAAAAATAAAATTATGGTGAACTATTCATAATTGGACATATTGCAGAGTTCAACATTGTGGTGGCTGTGGGTGGGACAACAGAGGGATTAGATTAGCTGCTTATGGTGAAATATTTGCAATCAGGTGGGCCGTTGAGATGTGCTACACTAAGGTAGTGCGGTCCAACTTGGCTGTCAACACGACATTTAAGGTGTTCCAGTCTAAGTTTTGCCTCATAGACGAAGACATAACATTATGGCAACAGCTGGTTGGTAGTTTTCCGTGTTGTATTTTGGGTGTACATGTATTTGCAGCTGTAGTACATCAAACATTTATGCTGAGGCAGAGTTCAGGTTGTTGTTTGAAGGTAAAAAAGTCCTTACTTTGGGATGTCAATGGTTCGATTGCAAGCAGAGCCAGGTAACCCCAACTTGAATCCCTTTAGAAAAAGGCAGGACTCTTTGCAGAGACTGGACAGGTGGGGCAACTTGGTGATTTTTAGGTGAGGGGGGGGGGGCGTTCGAGCGGTGTACTCTAGTAGAAACTAGTGTAAACGCAGTCTTCCACCTCACTGTAACAGCAGGTGACTAAATGTCTACTTCCACATATCTGCACTTTGTTTTTGCGATAGCCTATTTAATTTATCCTTATCGACAACTCGCTGGCACATACATATATTTATTTCTTCGTGTCAGGTAATACCGGACTGGTTCTCTTGAGCAAATAGATATAATTTGTCACGAATATGAATATTTCTGTGTACATGCGCACCAATTAAAAGAATAAAAAGAAATAAACAAACGAAAACGGTTTGCGTTTTGCAACAAATTACTTGTTAGAATTTTTTTTTTTATTTTCACATGAAAGGCAAATATGTTATCAAAAACATCATTTACCTCAGTAGTCACAACACTACTATCTAAACGATATATTGCCTTAAAAGTGAAATATGCAAATGTTCGTTTATGGAATTTTCAATTCCAAATTTAAAAATCGTTACATGAATTCTAAGGTCAAAATTTATTGACAAGTAAACGAGCTGCAGTTTGGAGAGACGAACAAGTCTTTAAATCTAAGCACGTACATGCACCAGCCGATGATTAATCTAAACGAAACATGGCATGTTGTTGGCATAGCATATTGCTTGCTCTTTATTAGCCTAGACCGGTACATGTGGCAGCGCATTTGCTATGCATTGCGTGTGTGTCTGTGATCAGATGAACGTGCACAATTCCATATAGGCCTACACAAGATATGAAAGTACAGCACAAAAATAAAGGTTTTGACCAGTTGGATGTTACTTGCTACATCAATAATAATGATAATAATTGTAATAAAATTGTAATAATAATAATAATGATTAAAAATTAGTGCAAAACGCTATTTGTAGGCCAGAGGTGGTCACATCCTACTGTAAAAGTTATTGTTTTATTACAAGGCATTTTTATCCACGAAAGTTTCACGACTAGATCGCAAGATTTCTTTAAAAAAATGCAACCTGACTTCAGCTATGTAAATTTTTTCTTTAGGAATTTTTGCAGTAAATAATTTGAACAGTAAGTCTTGCTTTGCTTACAATTTTGTTAAATATGTAGGCTTAAATTAATGACACAATAAGATGAAATGAAACCAAAAACGTTATATCGGACATTTCGCAAAAATCGAAATTTTGATTATATAAAGTTAATCCACGTTGCTTAATGCAACTTAACGACTAAAATGTCGCGCATTATCTAAATAAACTAAAAAACAGAAAACAGCGCGGCAACTATTCCTAAGTAGGACACTATCGCCATTGACCGAAGACAATTTTCGCTGTTTGAAGGTTGATCATGAATTGTTTTTCCACCGTAGGGCGGTGTGTATACTGGCGGTCTCTTGGAATCGCTTGAGTATCCATCTAGAAATTTTGCATATTTGTCAGTTCCAAGCTTTGTTTCCATATACGCTTTGTTCCGAATGCTGCCAATTTGGTGGTCAATGATGTGTCCGTTGCCTTGGAAACGGTTGTCACGTGTATCACCTGTCATCCAATGAGGAGGCATGTATTCACTGTGAAACGGTGCGCTCAAAGGAGGGGAAATGACGTCGGTTGGAAGTGAATTAGGATGTGTCTTACTTTTGAAGGGATAAGTTCCATGCTTGTGTGCCCACGTCTCGGATTTTAGCTCGTCCAGGATTTCTAGGCCACGTGGTTTAGAAATTTTATTTATTATCAATCCTCTCCAAGAATCCAGTGTCATCTCATCTTTTGGGACTGGAACAGACAGAAGTCAAAATGACATTAATTGACCTGATGTTATATGCTGAGATCAATCTAGGCATGGCACCATGTTATTTATATTTTACCTGGGTCAACGGTAGAAGGGCACGTTTAATGAATGCGATGTTCAAAGAGAATACGAAGAAACAAAATTTAGTTTGTGCAGCAAAGTTTTATTTCATTCATAAATAAAATAAATACATGTAGATATAAACGAAAAATGAAAAACGACATGAGTATGATTTAACGCTGTTTCATTTTGTTTAGCGGTTGTCATCTGCAGAAGAATACACATTTGAGGCGTGCACCTCTTTGGCAACGTACACATTAAATTTTTTTTTATTAAAATTCGGTGCGAGAAGCATGCTTACTCATTGGTCCTCCATTGCAGCCGTCGCTGTCACACATACACCAAGTCTGATCGTTGTACGTTCTACATCCGGGTTCCATCACTCTATCAGGGAGGTAGAACCCCAGAGAACAACCACGGAACACAACTGTAATAAATGGAGCTTTCTAGGTAATAGGATGTACATACTGTTTTTTTTTTAACTTGACACGTATTATTGGTTGATATGCATTAGAAATTCCTAGGAGGCCAGGAAATTGTGTTCTTTTTAAAATCAATATCCCGAAAACGCCCCGGTTAATCTACCCCTTTAACTCATTTGGCGATAATCGATTTCTCTTTTTTTACAGATTTTTTCATCTGTTATTATATATTTATCAATAAACCGCCATATTTTAAGAATTATTATTTTGGCGACATTTAATCTTATTCTATAAAGTTCCAATTCATTAGAACCGTGCTTAATCGCATAGAACACTGGAAACGCATTCTATCATGTTTTATTTATTTATTTATTTATTTTTATTTTTTTTTTTTTTTAGTTCTTTGAATCTACAATCAGACATAAAAAACGGATTAACATAAATTATAATATAGCAGAATTACTGGGGGTATACTGGTACGAGATCGAATTTGGGATAACTTTTGAGACCATATTACGTTTACCTTCTGGATTGCCTTTATCCCTCCTAATAAAGCATAGACCGCTACAGTAGCTGGCAGTCAGGAGCTCGGTGTTAACAAAGCCGTTACCTGGGCAGTTCTCCTGGGCCCAGGCATTTAGACGGCTATTAAAACACATGTAGCAATCTACGGATAACACTGGAAATGCAAAAGAGATTATGAGACTAGAGATAAGAAGTAAATGAATAGGTAAACAAACAAGCAAACAATGAAATAAATAAATAAATATTCATTGACTCTGCTGCAGAGAGAAATAAAAATTAACTTCTACAATGTTGGAATCATATATTAATAGCATTGAAAGTGGTTGTCTGGTCAATACTGATGATTGCATATTTGACAAATATTTTTTTTAAATTTCATTGTTTTCGCAGTAGGCTATATTTATCGTATATACACCCATGAAAACCGGAGCAGAATAGAAGAATATGTTATGCTAAAATAGTTGACCATATCATTAATTTCCACTGACATGGTACATAATATTCAGTGCACATTGCTGTGACTTTTTTAGCATTGAAAAGTACAGCCCGTTAGCATAATCATTTATCACTAATTGCTTTGCACTAACTGACCTGCGCACATTATAAATCTTACTTAATTATAAAGAAATGTTTGCTCAAAACATGTATACGCCTTGTTAAACTTCAAAAACCGACTTCTGAGGCATCCATCATTATTCTCTAATGCGATTACGTGAGGCGGCTATTTCTACAAGTTGAATTTACATATCTGATCTTTTCATGTATTTAAAGCTTGGCATAAATTCGACTTTCATTTCCTCACATAAGGCCTAGTCATGATTTCTAAACAAAGCAAAAACTTGTTTTCTATTGAGTATGGATACTTACTAGTACTTACTAGTAGGCCTATTTAGTGTATCCCTTCATCTCCATTTACAATATCCCTTGTCCTTAGTAACTGATATTACAATTTCCGTCTTTGTTATAAATAATTTTCTTACCTACGACAGGAAATGTAGTAATGCCTCCAATAATCAGGAAAGCGTGAAACAGAGTAACCATCGTTGTTGCCATTTGCTAGCGTTTTCTTTCCGAGCGTTTGTTAGCGCATCTCTAGTTCAGTCGCAACTGGACTTGGGAGGGACGTCATGGACGACATACGTTTGTCATGTAATTACAACATTTTCACCCTGGGTTACACGTCCTAGTGCAGCCTCACGTAGCCGCTGTATGAAACTTGGTAAAATAAGCTGTAATTGTTTTTTTTTTCCTAGGAAAAATTCAAAAGTATACTTGCAGGCCCCTATGCGCATTTAACATGTATTCCAAGGCAAAGCATACGAGAACGCGACAGTCAAGCTTTAGACTGAATTAGAAGGTCTGTAGGTTGTGAAGAAAAATGCGATTCTAGAACAAATTGTCACACCACCTGTGGCAACTAATTTACACAGGGAGGAAGGGCCATCGGTGATAAAAACATCATCTTTTCAAGTCTGCTGCAACGCCAGTGGCTTTGCAACATCTGTGTTGTACTTCACAAATTTACGCGTGCCATCTGTGGCAAGTTTATTTTCGAAAAAAAAAAAAAAAAAAAAAAAGTTATTCGGGTCACCCTCTTGGATGCCTCCCCCCTCCTAGAGCAACTTAGAAGACAAACAAAGATTTATAAATCATTTATAATTTTGTCAATAGTTTGCGGTCATGATACAGATTCTAAAGGGAAAATATAGGGCCTACATTTAGGGAGGTCTATTGCCTGAAAAGATTTCAATGAAAATCAATTTTTATTTCATAATTTTTTACATTTGTTTTTAAAAGTATGGCATTAAATAACTTTACAAAAGCGCTTAATTTTATCAATTCCAGCCCTTCCTTTTCTCGTCGGCCTTCTTCAGATCTAACAACCTGTACTTCTTTCTTTTCTTTCTCCTTTCTCCCCCAATTTATTATTTTATTTGTCCACAAAATGTAACATTTTCAATCTATACAGAGATTTTGTTACACGAAGCATACGGGGGGTTATAAATATATGATATCAAACATAACAGTAGATATAACGAGATATAATATCGTGTTTTAAAATACACATCTTTGTACTTGATAAGCAAAAAATCGATTTTGGCTTGTCTTGGACCACCACGATCTCGCAAATTCTCGTTCGCTCACCTTTGCCAACAACCACGCTCAAGGTCGAAATATGGTATGCTTTACATACTTTTGATTGTTGCGCATTATCTTCATGTATGAATGTCAGAAAAACGATAGTATTTAAAAAAGAAATGGAATCATTTACCTACTTGGTGTTCTTTTGAAATGTAGCATTGCATGACTTAGCAAAAATCTGGTCAAACAAAAGCTGATTTGTCTTGTTACCCGTTACCCGCTTTCACCCCTCCACGTTTTCAGCGGTTGCAATTTTGCCTTGGCGTAGTTAGATTATTTTTGCAATGTCTCATATTTTGGCAGTAAATTATAATATGTCGTAGTGTGTTAAATGGTAGAAGAAGTGGGAAGAATGTTGGTTGATATATGAGGTATAATCATAATGGGTTCAATCACAACTACAGTGTAAAATACCATATAAGGGTTTACCACGTCACTTTTTATTTACATCAAATATATCGAGGTGGTAGGTTATTTTAAGGGATTATCGCGCCAAATCATTTTACTCTGATTTTCTTGCCTCACCATCTTATGTTATATGCACACATTTATTTATGACGATAGTTTTGAATTTCTCAAAGGTATATTTAAGTGATGGTTTACATGTATGTGTATGTGTGTTACTTGCAATGTGTGCATGTAGCCTAAGCCTTCTTGTCTAAATTCTGATATTGTTGCATGTGATAAATGCGTTCTTAAATCAAATGAAGCTTTACTTTATAGAATACAGTTCGAAATTTAATTTTATTTCATTAAAAATTATTTCAGGCAGGAAAGCAAAAACTTGGGTTTGCAGAAAATTTTGCTTTGGGTGGTCTGGCAGCTGTCATATCCAAGACAGTAGCTGCTCCTCTGGAACGTGTTAAACTTCTCCTCCAAAACCAAGATGAAATGATCAAGGCTGGTCGGCTGGATAAACCTTACAATGGGATGATCGACTGCACAAAACAGATCTACTATAATGAGGGCGTTATCCCATTCTGGCGTGGTAATGTTGCAAATTGCATCCGTTACTTCCCAACCCAGGCGTTGAACTTTGCCTTCAAGGATAAGATTCATTTGTTGTTCAAAGATTCTCCAACTGATACGTATGCCTGGAAGTTCACGAAGAACATATTCTCTGGGGGTGTGGCTGGTGGCATGTCCCTGTGCGTCGTGTATTCTCTAGATTACGCCAGAACGAGGTTAGCTAATGATGCTGTCAAGGAAGGAAGCGAAAGACAATATAAGGTAAATATTAGTACATTCTTTGGGCCCTTTTCATATTTCAACTCAGACCTATCCTTTTACGGTGAACATCATAGCTAAGGGAGTGACATTTTGACTTGCAAACTGAAACTGGATTTTGAACTAGNCCAAAATTTCCGCCGCCCACTTGTGGGAAGTTTTTTTTCCCAAAAAAAAAAAAAAAAAAAAAAAGTTATTCGGGTCACCCTCTTGGATGCCCCCCCCCCCCCTCCTTGAGCAACTTAGAAGACAAACAAAGATTTATAAATCATTTATAATTTGTCAATAGTTTGCGGTCATGATACAGATCCTAAAGGGAAAATATAGGCCTATATAGGGCCTACATTTACTAGTAGGTAGGTCTATTGCCTGAAAAGATTTCAATGAAAATCAATTTTTATTTTATAATTTTTTTACATTTGTTTTTAAAAGTATGGCATTAAAGGTACATACGAACCGAGCATCGGTGGAGCGTGGATTCCCAGTAAAACATGTAAACCACTTCTACTAGTTTCTTATATGACTCTAATAAATTCGACATGCCAAGGGATAAACTGAATAAATCACCTGATCAGCCATAAAAGGGCTTTAGAGTGCTCCTTTCTTTAAATTTTTGGTTGTCAATTTAACCTACTTTTGTGACCTACTTTTCTGCCCCATTGACATACAGCATAGAATGCTAGCAGAAAAATCTGTTCAAACATCACTTTCGGGTAAAATTAAACAATGCCTTTTGGTAATTCTCTTAGTTATACTACTTGAAACTATATGCTGGCATTTGGTTAGTTTTTATGACAAAAAATTGACTTTGTATGTATCTTTAAATAACATTACAAAAGCGCTTAATTTTATCAATTCCAGCCCTTCCTTTTCTCGTCGGCCTTCTTCAGATCTAACAACCTGTATTTTTTTCTTTTCTTTCTCCTTTCTCCCCCGATTTATTATTTTATTTGTCCACAAAATGTAACATTTTCAATCTATACAGAGATTTTGTTACACGAAGCAGTGGAAGATTTTTTTTCTTTTCTTGGGGGGGGGGGTATAAATATATGATATCAAACATAACAGTAGATATAACGAGATATAATATCGTGTTTTAAAATACACAACTTTGTACTTGATAAGCAAAAAATCGATTTTGGCTTGTCTTGGACCACCACGATCTCGCAAAATCTCGTTCGCTCACCTTTGCCAACAACCACGCTCAAGGTCGAAATATGGTATGCTTTACATACTTTTGATTGTTGCGCATTATCTTCATGTATGAATGTCAGAAAAACGATAGTATTTAGAAAAGAAATGGAATCATTTACCTACTTGGTGTTCTTTTGAAATGTAGCAGTGCATGACATAGCAAAAATCTGGTCAAACAAAAGCTGATTTGTCTTGTTACCCGTTACCCGCTTTCACCCCTCCACGTTTTCAGCGGTTGCAATTTTGCCTTGGTGTAGTTAGATTATTTTTGCAATGTCTCATATTTTGGCAGTAAATTATAACATGTCATAGTGTGTTAAATGGTAGAAGAAGTGGGAAGAATGTTGGTTGATATATGGGTATAATCATAATGGGTTCAATCACAACTAAAATACCATATAAGGGTTTACCACGTCACTTTTTATTTACATCAAATATATCTAGGTGGTAGGTTATTTTAAGGGATTATCGCGCCAAATCATTTTACTCTGATTTTCTTGCCTCACCATATTATGTTATATGCACATTTATTTATGACGATAGTTTTGAATTTCTCAAAGGTATATTTAAGTGATGGTTTACATGTATGTGTGTTACTTGCAATGTGTCTGAGCCTTCTTGTCTAAATTCTGATATTGTTGCATGTGATAAATGCGTTCTTAAATCAAATGAAGCTTTACTTTACAATTTTATTTCATTTAAAATTATTTCAGGCGGGAAAGCAAAAACTTGGGTTTGCAGAAAATTTTGCTTTGGGTGGTCTGGCAGCTGTGATATCCAAGACAGTAGCTGCTCCTCTGGAACGTGTTAAACTTCTCCTCCAAAACCAAGATGAAATGATCAAGGCTGGTCGGCTGGATAAACCTTACAATGGGATGATCGACTGCACAAAACAGATCTACTATAATGAGGGCGTTATCCCATTCTGGCGTGGTAATGTTGCAAATTGCATCCGTTACTTCCCAACCCAGGCGTTGAACTTTGCCTTCAAGGATAAGATTCATTTGTTGTTCAAAGATTCTCCAACTGATACGTATGCCTGGAAGTTCACGAAGAACATATTCTCTGGGGGTGTGGCTGGTGGCATGTCCCTGTGCGTCGTGTATTCTCTAGATTATGCCAGAACGAGGTTAGCTAACGATGCTGTCAAGGAAGGAAGCGAAAGACAATATAAGGTAAATATTAGTACATCCTTTGGGCCCTTTTCATAATTCAACTCAGACCTATCCTTTTACGGTGAACATCATAGCTAAGGGAGTGACATTTTGACTTGCAAACTGAAACTGGATTTTGAACAAGTACCTCTCTTAAAATTACTCCATCAAAATAGTTGTATTATTCATTTAAGAGGAGTGCTTCAGATACAGCTGAGACATGAAATTTGAGATAAATATGTGCTTCATTGTAAGAAAAAAGTGAACAAAAGCAACCTAGTGCTCTGATGTAATATCATGTATACAGACAGGTTGGAGTCTTCTTAGACAGGAAATGTGTAATGAATCAGTATCAGTCAGTAAAAAGCTTTCCAGTCCTATATTTGCTTGCATTTGCACTGGTCCTAGTATGAATGTAGCAAAGATTTCATCTTCAAGTAAAGCTTATTTGTTGAAGTCATCAGTTAAGTTGAAATTAACTTTAGTTAAAGTAAAAGGAATTTGCTTTTTTTTCTCTTGTTAATCTGTTTAAAAATGCTCAAAGATGCTGTTGTTTAACAATTTAAATGTTTAGTTTTAGTGTTACAGTTAGCCCTGCTGCTACAGTTATTTGGCACATCAATTTTGAAAAAACATGACGCATCCATTTGACTTTCAGTTAAATGTAATATAGTAACCATATTCTGTTGCTTGTTTCAGAACTTGAGGGATGTGTACAAGCAAACACTGAAAACTGATGGAATCCGTGGTCTCTACCGTGGATTTGGCGTGTCAGTAGTGGGTATCATGGTGTACCGTGGCTTCTACTTTGGTCTCTACGATAGCTTCAAACCCATCCTCCTCAGCCCTGATGCAGGATTCCTCCTGAGATTTGGCGTGGCCTACTGTGTGACTATAGCTGCCACCATGCTGTCCTATCCATTCGACACAATTAGGAGGCGGATGATGATGAAGTCAGGTAGAGGGTAGACCCAGGAAAAACTTAGATTAGGCTTGTCTTGAAACTACTGATGCTAGTTTTATCCGTTTCACTCTGATTCTATCTTCCAAAGGGGAGTGAGTTTTTTCCCCAGTGACAAAAGCTTGTGAAAAGTATGAACATGTCTATTGATTCCCTCACTGGCTATTCACATGCAGATAACTTCAAACTGGTCTATGTAACTTGAATGTAAAATACATTTTCACCACAGAATTGTTGCAAAAAGACATCAAAATGTAAAGAAAAAAAAATGACCCAACAAATTTTCGTTCCAAGTCGATATTCCTTGTAGTATTTCAGGAACTGCTGAAATGTGATTGATATGAAGTACACCAGTGCGTTCTGGTTAGATGTGCATCTTGAAGTTGAAAGTTGTTCCGTTATTTCAACAAATGCATAAAACACTACACAACCTGGCATGTGTGTAAAGGAATTTTCCAGCACGTAATAATGGGCTCACTATGGTTTATTTTAGCCAAACATATTCAAGCATTGATTCAATATTTTATGATTTATAAAATTCCAGGTGAGGCTGTGAAATACAAGAGTTCATTCGATGCGGCCAGGCAGATTATCAAACACGAGGGCATACAGTCCTTCTTCAAAGGCAACCTGGCCAATATCTTGCGTGGTGTGGCATGTGCTGGAGTGCTCGCTGGCTACGACATGTTTGAGAAATGGTGGATAGCTTATAGGTTTGGAGATATGGCCTCTTAGGTAGCAGGTATGTGCTACAGCTATGAAAAATTCAATATTTTAATAACAGTTCCTTGTAATATTGATTCCAGTATTCTTTAGATGAAAACATTTTGGTGAGTAACTGAAAAACGAAAAATTAAAATCTTACAATAAGTGAAGCTAAAATGTAATTTTATATATGTAGATGTGATTTTATATATATATATATATATATGTAATATTTTTTTTTTTTCAGTAACAAGCGGGTGAATCGGTGAAGCAAAGGTTTTTACTTGTTCAGTCACTGACTGATACAGGGAAAGCAACAAGATTTTCACTTATTATAATTCATGACGGAAGTGTTAAATGTTAGTGCAGGAATGTTTACAGACTAGTAATAGTTACAAGTTCTAGAAAAAATGCCACTGTAAAAAGTGCAAATCTAATAATTTCTTTGATGATATATATATCTGTAGTCATCAATGTTGGGAAGCCTTTCTATTTATTTATTTATTTATTTATTTAATTATTTATTCATTTGTTTGTTTTTTTGATAATCAGCTTCTGTGTGTGTGCACTGCTAATTACAAGATTTTTCCTTAATTATAAACTAACACATTGATATGACACAAACATATATTGATGCAGTATTAAGAACAGTCATTGTATCATAGAGTATAGAGATGCTGATTACAAGAGTGCTTGCTGCTAATTTATCTTTTAAGAATAAAGTTATAGTTTTTTGGCAAAATTTGTTTAAGACTAAGGCCGCATTCACATCAAGTTGAGCCGTGGCTCTACCAAGCCATGACCTAAATATGGCGGACGTACATGAAAGGAAAACCGCCTAATCTTTTAATAGTCTCTCCGCCTCTCACACGCCTCCCTATCGTCCCAATGGAGCCGAGATTTAATGACTGTACTCCCCCTTGAATATGTACATCCGCCCTATTTAGGTCTTGTCCTTGTAGAGCCTCGGCTCTTCTCAGTGTGAATGTGGCCTAAGTGTCAGAAAGTATTTTGATACCAGCAAAACATTTCTTTCAAGAATAAAATAGACAATTTCACCTTGAATCTGAGAAGTACTCTCAAAATATGTCTCTCCTTGGTAGAGCCTAGCCCCCCCCCGCCCCCCCTCCCCCCACTCCATAATCATAATTGACCTTTAAATATCAAAATAAAGCAAAATGCTCGGGATCTCTTTTGAAAATTTTTTCTAAACTGTCAGTTAAATCACAATATGAGGTAAAAGGATTGTAAAGAATCTGGATGAAAAACTAACTTAGTGGCTATTATGGCAATATATCTCCCTATCCATGGAAGTATACTTCTGTGGTGGCTGCTAACTGACCATTTGGCCTCTGGGTGGACTCTCTAACACAATTAGAAAAGTGCAGCAGACGCAATTGACTACACTTCCATACTAATTCCATGTTATTGTCAACCACTTATGTAGTTCGGATCAGCTGCATGGAAAACTTTTATGGTCTTAAAATGATTAATGTTGTGTACTGGTGGGATGATTGCAGCAATGGAAAAAACAAACAAATTATGCTCAGCTTAATGTTGGTATATATATTCGATGATGACAATGAATTTTCAAATTAGTTTTGTAGTAATTAATTTTTTTTCTTTTTGAACATTCAAATGGTCCTTTTGCAGGGTCAGTAGTATCGGGAACATTGGTTGTAAAATTTTAGTTTGATGGGAAATTGTGGTGGCGAACTGCTTAAATTTTGAAATTCAAACGGCAATGCCTTTATTATATGTGGCGGCTTAGGGAGAACAGCGACACGTCATATGTTTGTATTGTACATGTAAGACCATAGAGGTGGGTTTCTACTGACCTCTGAGTCTCGAAGTGCATGGGGGTGCGTGTTTATATTATGGAACTTAGTTTATACAAAATCATTCTGATGTTTTTCCTCGGTATGTGTGACATTTTGCTGAGCATCGCTCTTTGTCGTATTGACACAATAGTCACTTTGTTCACGCTGTATTTTCGCAGTTCCTATAATAAAATCTAGAGGAAAAATTGTCTGTGTTTCTGCTTTTGTTTTGCTATTGAACCTCCGTTTACTCTTGAACTTCATTCCATATAAATGACATTTTCATTGTGCTCTTAGTGAGGCACTCCAAGTATAAAGCTTAAAATCGTGAGAGAGAAGTAGCTGAGACCTTGATGGGTGTAGCTTTGAAATCAATGGCACTATGATCAGTTTGCTTTGCCTCGGTGCTGTAACTTTTTTTCAGGTTCCATGGTTAGGCCTACAATCAGTGTTAGAAATTAAGGCTGGACCGTCTGCCCGGGGCTGACAACTTTCAGAACGGGCTGAGAAGTTTTCCCACCCGGCAGACATTCAGTCCAGCTACTTTTCAAAATGGCTGGACTTTCGGTCCAGCAACTTATTTTCCTAAGAGGCAAACACTGCCTACAATGAAGCATGTTGTATCTGGAAAACTTACTGGGTCATAAAGATCAGTGAAGTGGTTATTAAAGATTAACGACTTTGTACTGTTGACGATCTAAGTGCGACACGTTTCAATGGTAGACTACTAGTAGAAACACATTGCGCATATAGCGTGTTGGCTCCTATATAGGGACCTTTATCTTATTTTCTTAGTGATATTTGTTCTAAAATTAAAATTTGAATTAAAGATTGCCTTCCTTTTTGTCCCTTGTTTTACGATCATAACACGTTTTATCCAATTGTAAATCCAATACTGAAAACAAAAAATGTGCTTTAAGTACGAGAACAATAATATGCAACACGTGCACACCAACGTGCACTCTGAATCCCCAATAAATTTTCAATGTGTAAATAGTAATAAATTGTAGTAACGCACCTTGGCTTGGTTATTTCAAAATCGAACATTGAAGGTGAACCATAGACGGACGATACGCACATAACTGCCTCTTTTTCGAGGGGTATATATTTCATTGATTTTTTAATCGATCCTGCACTTAACGAAGTGGATGAGACTTGTCACCCTGTTAGGTTGATGTGAATTTCCTCTTGTTTAAATTCTCTCATTAGAAGTGTGTTAATAACCGTAATTCTATACGTTACACTACAGACATCAATGTATTACAAACGTTTGCTTGGACTCAAAGACCCCATTTCCAGAAATTAGATCGATCTACTTTAGATCGACCTAACTCCCTGGGGGTTCACGCTAAATAGCTGTCAGCCGAGCGGACACGAAAGTTAATTACCCCCTTACAGCTTGTAGTAGGCGGGACGGACATTTAAGCCGGATTATCTGACAGTAATCTAGTGAGACTCCCCGCGGGGATAGATCGATCTAAAAGCTCAGGGAATACAGCCAAAGACATGGCATACAGTAGCACTTTTGCTATACACGTCAATGTCGATGTAACGAATGCCTGTCTTCTTTCTTCACTTGATGCTGAAGTTATTAAAAAAATTAAAGTTTACAAATTAGCTGATTGCTTTCTTAATGTCAAGATTTTGTCAAAGTAAAAAACACCGTTCATTGTTAATAGTTTAATGTTTACAGCAGTTAGAATTCCCCAACACTACAAAACGTCGGGATCTGAATAAAAAGGAAAAAAAAACACGATAAAATTCGGAAGCTGGTTCTTACTCGTAGTGTCAATCTCTCTGCATAACAGAGGACCATGCCACACAACCCAATCCTGCTAGGGATTACGCTTGGCCAATGTCGGGTTGTCTCATCCTTCTGTAAGCCAGCTCACAGTGTTGCACTAAGATATAACACGCATAATATTGTCGATGTTTCAAGTGTTTTCGGATTTCAATTTTGAGTTGAACTGTGATTTTGTAACTTTTAAGAGCGGGAAATAAATATTATTAGTTTAAAAATTAACTGCCGGTATAAGTTACTGGAATTCTTATCCTGCCTGATACGTTATGTTTGACTGGTCGGCTCATGCCTAAGGACCTGTTCAGAACCGGTCATGGCGTACACTTGAAAATTAATTCCCGCCTCCTACGCGCGCCGTCCCTGCAGAGGCAGAGCAATTGAATCTCGGCATGCTTTCAAGTGGGCGCGCCATGTTGTATCCGAGGAGTAGTTTGTCCACGAATCAACTGGTCCTTAGCAGGTCCTTAGTTGAAACCTCTTCATCAAAATAACGCGAATCAGAGCTGAAAACCTGCAGTGAGACCTTTTTTCTTTGGCGGCGTCTCTTGCTGCAGGAGCGAATTATGTTTAACTGCTTAGGTCTCTCGCCTAAGGGACCATTCAGATCGAGAAGGGCCGAGGTCTAGCTAGGCCGCGACCTAAATATGGCGGACCTACATGAAAGGAAGACTGCTTAATCCTTTAATGGTCTCTTGTATTTGTATAGTCCGTAAAATTGTTACATTTACCGGCGACTGTTGCAATCATACTATTCTTCGTATTTTTTTACTCCTGCCTGAAATAATTATTGTCTAAAAACGACCACAAAATTGATTTTGCAAAACACTCACTGAATTGAGTTTTTGCCTTTCTGCCAATAATGCAGCGACATGAGTGTTATTTTGTTTTTCTACAGGTAGGTCATGCCTTACAGCTAATCCACTAATAGAAGCTTTTATCTTTTAGGCATAGATGCAGATGTGTTTTTCAATGGAAACAAAAAGCAATCATAGTGATTTATCCACAATCAATTTTATGCAAGGTGTTTTTAGACTCAGTGCTGTATGCATTGTACATTTGGGTTACTGTTGATGTGTGCGGGTTTATTACATTTATAGCAAACATCTATGACTGCTAGTGATTGAGGCTGCTGGTTACTGTTTTTTGTTTTTACTTTTTTTACAAAAATAAAAAAAATTCACCACAAACTATTAAAAAATGTACAATTCTGGGTGAATTTTTACTTAATTCTGTTCAATTCAGTAATGCATCTTCGCAGAGATTACACCCCAAATCCCTAATATCATACATGCAGAATTTTCATGAAATTCAGCATGTTAGATTAATTACAAAAGTATATAGAAACAATCATTTTACGAAGCCGATTTTGTGGCGAGCTAAAACGAGTTATTGAATTGAACAGTTCTCAACCATTTATTCGTCCGAAATCAATTTAACACGTGGGGCATTTTTTGCTCTTATTGAGCCACTCTTACCTTACAAATAAAATATTAATCATTGGAATTAAACACATTTCTTTTAGCTCTTTTAACATGTTATCAATATCTGGTTGCATTGATATCCATAAACACTATTGTGTTTTCTTGTTTGACGATTCACCGGCCACAAAGGCGACTCTATTATCCGATAAAATACATTGACAGAAAACATACCATTAACCTGGCGATTTGCCACTATAAAGAAACGAAGGAGAACCGATCGATTGTTCACTGCCGTATAAAAGGTTTGGCGATAATTTGCCGACAAACCCTATCCGATAACTAAAAAGATCCCTGAAACCTTTGTCGACCCTTTGGAATTGCAAGAAGAGGACGCTGGATGCCTTTAATGTTTTTGGTAGTGCTGTGAGCAAGAAAAAGACACTGAAATGTCTTTAATGTGTTTTTGGGCAGTGCTGTGGGTTTTTACGGTGTTCCAGGATCACGCCCTGGCTGATGCCATAGCCTCGTGCAGACCTACCACAGGAGGAAGTTCCACCACAGTTCGGGTGGCACCTGAATATGAAGTCCCGGTTTATCTGGCAGAATATCCCGCCGTTTCCAACCTCAACTGTCTCGCGCACTGCCCATCTTACAATAACTGCCAGTCCACGTACTTTGATGAACGCGCCAAGAGATGTTACATTCTTGGTATTCAGCAGGAGACGACTGGGTATGAGACGAGCAGCGTGGTTGAGAGTGGAGGGGTGGTGACCAATCTGCAGGCGCAGGCGGTGAGTGTTATTTTGGGTGGTGTCGCTTAATGAATGGTATCGAATAGTCAAACACAGTATGGCAACTAGTATCTTATTTATTTAATGTAGCATATTAAGAATTTGGGTCTGATTTTTGTTGCCTTTCCGCCCACACCTATTTCTCCTCACTTGGAAGTTTGACAAAACGCGGATCTAACACGTGAAGCTGGTGAGAAGTCTGTAGCTACAGTAAAAGAGTGAACTGATTTAGTAAATATATCAGTGAATATCTCGTGTAAAATCTCTCTGTGTCGTTCTGGTAGAAGGAACCTATCCTCAGCGGCAAATAAACCATCCTCTGTTGTAAATGTTTGTCTTAATTTGCTTATCACCCATGAAGACTGTTTTTCGAAGGTGGTTCTGTGCTATTTTCACTCTTTGATGATAGACCGAGACACCGATAAAGAATGACTCTTTTCATAAAACAATATGGTGAAGCGTAGAGAAATAAACTAAATGTAAAAAAGAAACGAATACCTTGAAATATTTTTCTTTATTCCATTTTCCATTTAAACCAAATTCAATGGGATAGGATAAGATTGATACATAACACCCTTTTCGAGCTCTGAATTTCTAATTTTCACCTCCATCTCCATTTCCAAAGGAGCCCGAAAGTTACAAACTTCAAAGACCGGTTTATAGAAATAGTGTCACTGGTCCCGGATAAAACATGTCATTATAAAAGTAACAAAGGTATTGTGCAGTTCCTCATCTGAATATAAAAATCGAAAGAAACAGTGAAAGAAATCGTACTAATTGTGAAAGAAATCTTATTGTGACACGCATACGTTTTCCAGCTCACATTGTGTTCTTTATTTTCCTTTTTCGGAACCCCCGTATGACGAAACTGCGGTCTCGTGTAGCAAATAGTCCACCCTCCATTTAATTATACAGGTTAGAGTTAGCCTGACGTACATGTAAGTGGGTCGAAATCTCGGGCGAGTCTTACCTCTTCAATTTAATTGGAACCTGACCGTCTATTATGGAGGACTACCTGTCACGTCATACCGGTATTGGCAGTATTCATCCACCCGGTAAACATATGTAATGAACTTTTTAGAAATAACTACACTTTTTTGATATTTAAGTCAAAAAAAATCGAATTTTGTTCAGACTTAATGTAATTCGACCACCATGTACTTGCACAGTGGGTTTGCACACACAGGAAAACATGAAGAAAACCAATATTATCTAGCTATTTTTTCGACAAAAACTCATTATATCAATCAATTGATATTGACTCCTTTTTAGAACGTGAAAGGGGCTTTCAACAGTAACCATGAGTGCAACGATAAAAACAGCGACTCATCGATTGATGACGAATGTCTCAAAAAATAAATGTTCATTGCTTTTTATTATTTTTTTATATAGTTCTAAACATTAATGTGATAATGGAAGACATGACGTGGTTGTTAACACTTAATAAAGTAATATTTTGAATTTTCATAGAAATTTTAACATTTCAACCAGAGAAAATTGCTGTCTGTACATTAGTTCTCAAAATGCATCTTTTTTTATTATCACGACATCAGTCTCCATTTCCGAATGTCTTAAAAGTTAGAAACTGATAAACCGTATCTGATGCGACAGGAAAGGGATCAATACTTCTTTGGTTTAAGTTACCTGTAGAACTTCTGTATTAATTAAGCGGTCGTCTGCCTGTAAAAATTAAGGATATCCCATACAAGAACTACTTGTGTTTATCTTCTTGTTGCACTTGATAAATGAAGCGTGTGATTAGCTAACGTTGTAAGTTTAAGACGTTACTAAGAGCCTTTTTGCATTGGGCGTAGAGCCTAAGAGTTTCAGTATTGTCCACTTACATCTATATTATAACAGCAGATCAGCCGATGTCTTTCACGTTTTTCTCCCATACTACAACGATTTGTTGACAACTGGAAGGTGTTAGCAATTCCTTATGGTAGTGGTAAGTTAGTGGTCGTAGTTTGAATTTGATGATAAGTTTATAACTGATAAAAATATATTTTGAAAGTATTTTCTAGCCTTCGGCAATTTCTGTAAAACTTCGGCTTGTGTGACAGGTATCATGTATTGTCAATAACACTGCATCAGATAGCAGAATTTGCTGGCTACCTTTAATATCACTGGCTGCCAAACACGTTGGACTTCCTGCATAGTGTTGCTAGCAAGTCAGACAGACATATAAATGACTAATTACTATATTAATAAATTGAACTAAATTTTAGAATAAATAAATGATTTTTAATAAATTAAAATTAATGAATGGAACACCACCGAAATCTGATCGTTTCTTTACTTAGCCCTCTCCCGACAGTATCTTGAAATTTCATCATAACCCAATTTTCCATAACGTTGCTCACAGACTACCGGACAAACAGACAGATAAAAACAACCAAAAATACGACTTCCCTGGGAGAGATTATGAGGGCAACACAAACGATTCCATTTATGACAAGAAGTGAAAGTTAATGGGAATTTCACACAGCGCAGTCGGGGTGGCCCATAGCCATGTTACCGTCTCTAGAGTGGACCATCCAACAATTCAATTAAGCCCTCATCCGTTTTAATGTCGCTGTGCAAGGGCCGATCCACGGGCGGGAGACATTGTGCATGAAAACAAATATACACTCCTCGTCTACTTCACACCACATCTGCATGTTTAGTTGCAAAATATGTTTTCGTAACAGGTTAACGCACTCGCGGAGTCAACCTACAGCGAGTGTGCCAACTCTCCTTGTTCAGAGGCGGGCCGATGTCGGGCCACGTGTGACACCAGGGAGGTCTACTGTGTAGGTAGGTGAATCTATTGCTGCAGTACTTCCGCTTTGTCCGTGTTTGTCCGTTTCTGCACCGTCACGTTTGCTTGTCGTCAATTGTCTTAGGTAAAACTGAGATTCCTGTGCGTCTATGTATGTATTTTTATTGTTGTTATATTATAAAAGCGATGAGTCCACCACCCATGCCCAATAAAAAGTTTGCTTTGTTCACATGAACATGCAAGTATAAAATTAGATAAAGTTATTTTTGCGACAGTGTCATGTTAGAGACAATAAATTTTCAACTATTCAAAAGCCAACGACCGATACGAAGCAGTAAACCAAAAGAGAGAACCTGCTTGCGAATTCTGCCCTTACACTCACCATACTTCACATTGATTCTACATGTAGCAGCACGTATTTGTTACACACACACACACACACACACACACACACATATATATATATATATATATATATATATATATATATATATATATATATTTTTTTTTTTTTTTTTCTACAGAGTCTAATATATCTAGGTAATGGGATTGGACAATTATGTGATAAATTTTCATTTTTAAATCTTTTATATTAAATATTTTAATAAAAGTATTAAGTGGCTACGAAAATAATCAATATTTCTTTTAACATAACGTTAAAGAATAATATTCTATCATTTCCAGGCGACCTGTCGGACTGTGAAGAGACGCCATTTTCTAACATATACGAGTGGACCACGACGACCTCCAAGAGCGTCGGCACTGGAACTGCGTTTGTACGTTCGCCCTTTATGTCTTTACTCACAGTTTGACAGAACTTGTTTTGTAGAGATTAAATAGAGAAAATGTCACTTGGCTGGCGGTTTGCAATGGTTATCATGAAATATCAAAGAGCTACATGAGAGGATATGATATAATTAAATAATATGGAGAGTGTACAGTGTGTAGTGTGAATATAAGATATATATATATATATATATATATATATATATATACTAAGATAAGCTATAAAAACCATTTCTTGATAGCAAGTTGACGTTTTGCTTATAGCCTTTTCATATACAAAAAGATATATTTAGCCTTGTCGATGATGTGTATTGCAGACCATATCATATACCAAAAAGAAAGGAGCAGAAACTGGTCTTTACCTCAAATGGAGTGGGACCATGAGATCAGCGTATAACGTTGCGGGCGGATGCACGTACTGGGTCTTCATGATTGACGGATCAGAATGTGCTGATCCTGGGCGCATCCGGTACGCAGAGTATCACTCCCAAGCTAGAAACCACTTGAAACACACGGAGTGTAAGTTCTTTATTTCTGAACTGTGTATAAGCGCATGTGTTAGAATGGATATATGGAGAAAGGTTGCTGTCAAATAGAACATGTAATTTTTAAGTGGGCGTTTCAGGACAGGACATGTGTCTATATAGGCCTATACTTGTTGCTATATCTTCTGGATTTCATTTTGTATTATTTCATTACTCATCTTTTTTTTTCTGAAAGAGAAATTAGCATTTCTATTGTTACAATTTTGAAAAAGTCTGAAATGTCATGATAGAAATTCTAAAACAAAGTTATTTATCGTGCCGTAAATGTAGATGTATATTTATTCATAGACACCTCATTACCAGGACGTCATTAGTAATCTAAAGGTATGTTCTTTTTCCTAACATATTTCCAACGGCATTAATATTCTAATATTTGTTTTTCTCTTAGTTTTCGGTATCTGTAATAACATAGCAGCCGGAGTGAGATCAATTTCTCTGTCAACTGTTAGATGTAGCACAGATCGAAGTAACCATGTTGGATGGAACGCTAGAAGCAGGATAACCGTGGCCGAAGTAGAATACGGCGTCGGCTCTGGTAAAAGAACAGAATCTTTATTTTCAGTATTGGTAGAAAACTGGGAGAATCGCTCTAGTGCAATTATACGCCGATGTGATGATGACTGTATCTCTGTTCCTTAAGCCCATGTTCTAATGCCTCATCAATATTCACCATTAGTGCTTAGAACTTCCTTTGTACTGGGGCTCTGACGGCGTCTCACTTCTCTATAATTTTCCCTAATCTCCACAGTTTCGTTAATACCCCCAGTACCATGATAATACTTAAAGTGTTGAGTTACCGACAGACTCTGATAACGCAGAGGAAGAACATTCACCTGTTCAATCCAAAAGGGCTTCCAGGTTGCGCACCTGCCAACAATAAGATGCCCCTTCACAACAAATCGAATTCATTGACTTAATTGTTATCAAATCAAGAGAGAGAGAGAGAGAGCTAGAGAGAGAATATAACGCTAACAAAAGCCCCTTTAAAACTCGTAAATGTACCGTTTTAAGATGAAATCTGTGCATTTCGTAAACGTACCATTTATTTTTCAGGTGCATGCGCCTCGCTCTCCACATTTAACATTCAATATCTGAACAAATACCGCTACTCCAGCACAAGAAGTGAAAATGTCCATATTGTAAGTAAAATACTTTATTCACGTTAGTGTTGGCTGAAACCGTGTTTACACCTTAGCACAGCAACAATATTTTGTTCTAAGATACTATGGATGTACTTATATGCATCCTTTTGCTTTAATTTACCGCACAGACAAAACTGAGGCTCTCAGTAAAAATCATTTAAATGTAGTCAAATGTTCAACTTCCTCGCCCACAACAACACACGCAGTGGTGTAATTAGTTGTGCAACTATTTTCTAGAGCGAGACATTCCGGAAGAGGGCCAGTGATACCGCACTTGTCGTTCATTATTCTGGAAATTTGTATGTGTCCGGAAGCCCGGTTTGTTCGCGATGGTACTTTAAGTTTAATGGAGCAGAATGCCAAAATCCAGGCACAGTCGATATGGTTTTCTACACGCAGGGGGAAACCTCAGTTCACAGGGGATATGCAGGTAGGCTTTTTTCCTTTTTTCAGAGAGGGAGAGAGAGAGAGAGAGAGAAAGAGAGAATGCAAAGGTGTGCAAGAGAACACATGTTTGTAAAATACTAGTAGTTCATATAGAAACAAGTTCAATTTTAATTGCTTACTCTAGTCGAATAACTTATCACATGCAGTGATGCAAACCATTGGACGGATTAAACTCCCTCCTATGACAACCGCTTGATAAAGTGTATCCCTCTGACTTGGGAGCCGCGTATTAAAAAGTTGTTGGCGTTGAAGTACGTCTATATTGTACTACCCACATCCCCAATGTACACGTTGATAGGTTGCCTAGAGGTTATGTAATAGTGAAATTAAAATTATGGGCACCCTTGTACCAATGTTCATAATTGCGGAAGGGGTGATACTTTTTTTTTGCTAGGGGAGTATATATACTTTGTCTGTGTAGCCTGAAGCCATAATTTCTATCTTCAGTACACGGACTATGTGAAGGACTTGCGGCAGGGACGGTTACGGTTTCCCTTCACGTTGGAGCCTGTTACGATAGCTATAGTGCAGGCAATCCCCATACCGGTTGGAATCAAGAGAACTTGCTGATCATGGAGGAGTCGCGTCTTGGCAATGATATAAGTGCTGGTGAGTATTTAATGTGAATTAACATAGGTCCCCTTTATATGGAACGTTATATTTAAGCGATACAGCTGCACCGGCGTGTTTTCAGAGGGTTTTTCGGAGCAACTATGTTGTGGGAATTGAGGGACTTCACTTCCCTTCAGAAGTTTAATTCTCCTTCTTATTGTCTTGTTGAGTGCTAGGGATCAGTTTAAGTGTCTCTCTTGTTCACAGTAAGAGCCAGATTATTTAACCTCTCAAAACATGCTGCTCAACTGTCTCTAAGATAACGATCGATGTAAAAATCCTGTGCAGAAGCTAACGTGCCTGAAAAGTATGATCACGTTGAAAAGGATTCTAGAACAATCCCACCCGGACAATTGCCCCCCCCCCCCCAACACACACACACATACACTGCAGTTGAATTATTTGTTTTGAGGTATTTATATATTACTTAAATATTTTACGTAATAGAAGAAAAAAGACAGAAAATGAAACGAAAACAAAATATTGGCAGGGGGAAGTGGTGAAACAATTAAAACTGGCAGTTAGTTCACCAAAAGGATATCTCGATGCCAGATGGATCGTCCTGATACTGGAAAAAAGCAATATCAGGTTAGGGAGTGTAGCATATCCTGGTATCAGTGAAAATAAGAAATCACAGATTTACTTCTTCTCATCCTATTCTTAAATCTTTCCAGTTCTCACCCCAAATGGTCACGCATATCGTCTCCCAGTGGTGAACAGACAGCACGGGTGGTGGCTCAACCTTGACAACGGGAACAATAATGCACTCATCAAGGTGAGCTATATGTACACGGGTCGTTTTGGTTATTCTATGAATTGGCATATTGTGACGTCATTGTGTCGTGAATTTCTGCCTGTCGTTAATGACGATGTGCACTCAGTTGAAATATTTCCATATTTTCTTTAGGCGTTCGTGTACAACAAAGTGTATACGGACAGTGGCATTAATGTCATATGGAGTTTCAACTGTCGTATCCTTGGAAACCCAAATTGTGGACGCTGGTACGTGACGTTTAACGGAACCGCGTGTAGCAACCCAGGCAGTATTGAGCGGGTGATGCACGAGGGCGGTCCTTCGGAGGCCAACTGGCTACAGCCGTGTGTATGTAAGTATGTTTTGTAGTGGTAACCTTGCTGCCATGTACAGACCTAACACCAACCGCAGAAATGTCCTCTGTTGGTGCGTTTCCAAATTGCGACTGACTTTTTCTGGAACACGTTTCTTTATAAAGATAAATCAGATATATGGGGGGGGGGGGGGGGGGGGGGGCTCACTACTGCATTGCAGTGAAGCGCTAAATGAAACGTTCTGAGTTTACTGGTTTCTGTTCCTAATTTATGGTGTTTTTAATGTCAACTATCTACACTGTAAGGAATGTAACAATAGAGATCAGTGATAATACTAATTATTATGCATATTATAGACTGATCATGACTCTATAATGCCCTGGCGAGTTCAGGCCAGTCATAAAAAGTGCTACTTCTTTCCCCAGATCCCATCATTGCTATAGCTATATTGAATAGTTAAGGAGGATGTCTTTCTTATTAACGTCACAATTTGAGAGAGACACTTTAGTTAACAAAGTATAACTTTATTTTACATCTTCAAAACATGTCAATTCAATGAAATAAAAACAGATAGCCTTTTTCATCTTTCTCAAGCTAAATGAAGTGTTTTGGCTTTGTTTCAGTGGACGGAATCTGCCACGACATTCCCAGCGGCCCAACAAGTGTGGAGCTAAGAACCGCGCCCTGTTCTGGTTATTCTGGTCATGGAATGTACACTGGGTGGAGATCCACCACCAACGTAATTGTCGAAGAAGTGTTTGTAGGCGTTTAAATACTATTCGCATTATTATCTTATTATTTTATCATTATTCTTTTTATTATAAGTTCTGAATGTAGGGAGCAAATTATACACCACCAATGGACTCAGTCGCATTTATAAGTAAAATAAAGAGTGCGTATGTATTCAATCTTAATCTTTGCCATGCGGATAAGACAGGTGTTTCAGAACTTTTCTACAAAATACATTTGGCTAGTTCAGGTGAACCAGAGAGTTAACCTCAGAAGTAGCCATTCAAGTATTTTTCTCCAGAATTTGATTTATAAAGCGCGCACATGAAAGTGCACATACAAGTGAAAAGGTATCCGCAATGTATAATTTACCGGACAGATCCATTCTTGTAACTGTCTGGTTATGGATGTCCCATATCAACATTTTTTTCTATTTGCCTCACCCTTGAATGGGAATTTTTAGGTGTATTGCTGCAATTTGCATATTGAGATTTTAGCCAACTTATTGTCTGCTGTGCACGTATATTTGTCATGTGTCTTAACTGCAATTTTTAAAGGTTAATTAATGTTTAACGAACCCTATATTATAAACAATTAAAGCTGATGAGGTTGATTTCCGACCGCTCCGACCCAAAACATCACAAAAGATCATGAGGTTGAAAAAAGAAGTATGGAGACCACACATTAAGTCTTCAGTTTCTTTACGTCAAGTGGGACCCTTTTGGTAGGCCATAATGCCAATGTTTTGTATTGTAGTAATACGAATTATGTTAATACTATTTATTAATAGTAATTATAACAATTAGATTGTACACTAAAACAAGAGACAAAACAGCCAGATTATAAAATGAAAAAAAAAGACAAAATAATTGGATTTTACCATCAAATAAGATGGTATTAAATTGTTCAAGCTCAAAGTGTAT
Organism: Lingula anatina; assembly: GCF_001039355.2. The sequence goes on from NW_019775585.1 coordinate 293,492, forward strand.
GCAGCTTGATGTCCTGTGATTTGGTCAACTTTACACTCAAAACTACTTCTGCCCAACTTGACATGTACCTCTGTTGACAATGTGCGCTCTTGTAATTGCTTTAATTCATGTGAGTGAATAAAGTCGTGAACTCTGAATTTTCATGTTTTCTCTATCACCAACAGATTTCCTTGGCCGCGTATATGCTACGAACGATATTCTACGAAGCATAACGGGAATAAAAGTGGGGACAATGTATGATTTTAAGTTAAATCTAATGTGTTTCATGTAGAATATCTACAACCGTGTTCATAATAAATGCACGTAGAGCATTCAATTTGATTCCCCTTGTCTACAACGCAGTTTGTACTACGGTAAACTCGAGTTGTTATATTACGTCTATATCTGGAGAGAGAGAATCGCATCAGAAGAGTCATCTCCCACTCGCTCAAAGCTCCAACCTCGGATCCTAGAAGATACCAGAAATGAGTACATGACTGTCATTATTATAAAATAATCTGGCAACCCATAATTTGGATAAATACGTTGACATAACAAGAACACACACCCTCACACACACACACACACACACACACACACACACACATAAATATTAAAGTCGCACATTGCTTGTTTGCAATATATGGTTAAGGATCTTTTCAATCCTAGTTCGTTGTGTCCTCCCTGGGGAAATTTATTGGGATATTACCCTCTATCAGGGTCGCAGATTTCAGGGTCGCAGATTTCATTATGTGCACTTTTCTGTGACTCGCCACAGTGTAAAGAAGCCCCATCATTTAACATCTCTGTGAATATCTAGTGAAAAATCAATCTTTGGCGCTGGTTGAGGGCACTGGGTTATTATCATACACAATAACCAACACTACCATATGACCGGGCCTTTTTGCCCTACTTCAAACTCCACACTATATGCTGAATGAAAAAATCCTTTATACGCCACATTTACGTATATATATATATATATATAACTGTGTTTGGGAATTCTAGTCAGCATTAAGGGTGTATATAGAGTAGAACAGTAAATCGTTGTTTTAAATTAAAATTCGTTTCAGAGCGTGGGGCCTGTTTCTTGAACGACGTAGGGTGCTCAGCCTAGATGCTGGAGGGCTGAAAGTCGACAATGCCATATGGATGTGACCTAGATAGTATATGTCTAGAATATAACAGTCTGAGTTGAGAGCGAGTTTCGGCTAAAAATAATTATTAAAAGGAGCCCTTGGGATTTGCTCGTCTTCTGTGGTAAGATAAGAAGAATAAAAAATAAACATGATCTCATAGGAGTCAATCTTTATTTGAACAGTTACAACGATGCGCTCAATTGAAAATTAGCACTATCGACACGTTTTGAAGCAAATTCTTTTATTACTTGTATTACTATGAATCTTTGATAGATTACGCGGATATAACTTTATTTACATGACTAAAATCGGGATCACGCCTTTGTCAATTTCTGTATCTTCATTGTCAGTTGTTTCATGAAGAATGTTTACCATGCTGTTAGTGATCACCAAGACTTCGATTGCCATCCCAAACTTGAGCACAGTCCGTATGTGATAAAGAGATAAACAAATATCAATCCCACAATACTGATATTGAAATAGGAATGAGAGCCTGAGGTACAAATGATGAACAAAGACAATGTCATTGTTTTTTGTGATCGCCTGGCTCTGGTTCTGTGAAAATAAAACAATCGGGTGTACATTTACGGTTAACAAAGTCTTTGAAGAATAAAATATATCGACGGCGTTGCACTTTGTAAAGAATCACATTTGGCCAACTGTTAAAGAAGTTGCTAAAAGGTGTGGTAACAGTATATGCCTCGATGGGCAGGGTTTATAATTTCGCTTGTTCGAAATATATGTGGCTCTTTATTTGTGCAAATGTTTTTGGAACACCTACAATAAAGAAATAAGGTTGAACAATCAAATGCAATTTTGTTTTGCAATTTTGTTGCAATAACTATGGACAAACTGCCATCAACGTAGAATATACAGGTAGTTCGATATTAACCTGTCAATCATAACCAAAAGTACACTGTCGTTCTGCAAAGGTCATGTTTCAGGAAATACAGGATTTTGCTTTTGACTATCTGCAGTAGGCAAAATAAACAATCGGTTTTTAAAAGGAACTACAGCAATTAGCAAACATGCCATGATCAATGGATAAAAAAAGAAAAAAAGCAGTGTTCATCTGCAAGCTGGAATCACGAGGGAACACATGTAGACAGTAAAATGACTTCGGTCATTTTTGTCGTCCTGTTAATGGTTTTACCATTGTCACATGCCCTCACAACAAGTGCTTTGGACATGTGCCGCCCTAGTACCGGGAGTGGTTCTATGCCAATCAGAGTGACTCCTGAATATGAAGTCCCAGTTTATCTTGCAGAATATCCCGCCGTTTCCAACCTTAACTGTCTCGCGCACTGTCCATCTTACAAAAATTGCCGGTCCACGTACTTTGATGAACGCGCCAAGAGATGTTACATTCTTGATATTCCGCAGGAGACGACTGGGTATGAGACGAGCAGCATGGTGGAGAGTGGAGGGGTGGTGACCAACCTGCAGGCGCAGGCGGTGAGTGTTGTTTTGGGTGAAGCAGCTAAAAATAATGCAATCTTCATCGTTTCGTTGCGTTTTTGTATCTTGTATGATCTAGTCCTCTTAATCAGCGGACGGGTCGGTTATAAGGCTATAAAAGTTTTATGTCTGTGAAACTGTCAAGGATTTTGACCCTTTTGGACTTATAAGATTTATTTTAATCCATCCCATTTCATTTTATTAAATATTTTAATATCTTAAAAGAACATAATATTGGTTTCAAAAGATACAACGTTTATCATGTGTCTTTGTGTTTTTAAGACATTGACAACAAATCGATTGAGGGGTCTCGTCTCTTTTCAATTAATTTTTTTCCTGTCAAAGCAAATGTTAATTTAAACATATTTACAACTAATCATAGTGTGTCTAAAATCAGTACACTGGGAACGACTGCTCCACACCACACCTGGATACCGAGTGATTTTAGAAATTGAAAAACTGATGAAAGAGTGATTGACACTCAATTGTTGTCCAGATTAATAAGAAAATTAAATAATTGGATGGTGAAAATTTAAAAAATGAAAGATGCATTTATGTACAGTAGCTGTGTTTTCTGAGATGAACAGACTTACCGAAGCCATACCTCAGCATTGGTACAAACAAATGATGCATTGAAATTTCTGGACTTTCCAGATATCTATTGTGAAGAGAACTTCAAAATGTATGAACTGTTATGAACTTTCTTAATTGCCTTTAAACTGAATTAAAAAACAAATACACTTCAAATTTGTCAAGAACTTAAAATTTTATTTGATACCATTTGCAGCCAACCAAGCATTATGAAAATTTACACAAAATTACAACAATTGAGTTTTTTTTTAATTCCTATTACGTCCTTCTTAAAGGAAACACCTAATCATAATAAAGTGTCAATCGCTGCTTAGTGATACATTCAAATTACATGGATAAGCCGCATTTCAAATTAATCGCTTTGTACTGGTAGAATTGAACATGAAAATAAACAACCAAGTACACCATAAAAGTTGATAATCTTGGAATCGAATTGCCTCTCTGTGCGTGCATCTGAACACAATCCCATGTTTCCTATGTTTGTTACAGGTAAACGCACTCGTGGAGTTAACCTACAGCGAGTGTGCCAACTCTCCTTGTTCAGAGGCGGGCCGATGTCGCACCACGTGCGACTCCAGGGAGGTCTACTGTGTAGGTAGGTGAATCCACTAAATTTTGTCCCCATTCTAAACAATACGCCCAAATTTGCAAGGTATTATGGGACGCAGTAACAAATTCAAAAAATGTGAAAAATGTTTGTATATCCAAGAGCGTTT